>MCJB01046059.1:0-77823 GCA_002018475.1 Nicotiana obtusifolia
TTGAGTCCTCGGTTCATTGGGCCGTTTGAAGTACTTCAGAGAGTTGGGGAGGTGGCTTATGAGCTTGCTTTGCCGCCCAGTCTGTCGAGTGTACACCCAGTATTTCATGTTTCTATGCTCCGAAAGTATATTGGGGACCCGTCTCACATTTTGGACTTCAGCACGATTCAGTTGGATGACAATTTGACCTATGAGGTGGAGCCAGTGGCAATTTTGGATCGTCAGGTTCGGAAGTTGAGGTCCAAGGAGATAGCTTCGGTGAAAGTCCAATGGAGAGGTCGGACTGTGGAAGAGGCTACTTGGGAAACCGAGCGGGAGATGCAGAGCAGATATCCTCACCTATTTGAAACTTCAGGTATGTCTCTTGACCCGTTCGAGGACGAACGTTTGTTTAATAGGGGGAGAATGTGACGACCCGGTAAATCGTCTCATGGGTTACTGCTCCGTCTTCCCCAGTATCTGTATCATTATTCCTTGTTATCAGTGTTTTAGGTAATTTAATTGAGTAAGTTGCATTCGGAGTGAAATCGATCAGAAATGAGACACTTAGTCTCTTTCAAGGAGGCTTAAATTGTAAAAGTCAACTATATGTTGACTTATGAGTTAGAAGGCTCGGATGTGAATTCCGATGATTTGGTTAGTTTCAAGAGATGATTTATGACTTAGGAGTGTGATCGGAATTAGTTTTGGAGGTTCCGTATAGAATTAGGCTTGAATTGGTGAAGTTAGAATTTTGGCGATTTCCGGTTGATAGGCGAGATTTTGATCCGAGGGTCGGAATGGAATTCCGAAAGTTGCTGTAGCTTCGATATGTGATTTATGACTTGTGTGCAAAATTTTAGGTCATTCGGACGTGGTTTGGTTGGGCTTAGATCAAAATAGCGACTTAGAGGATTTTGAAAACCTTAGGCTTGAATCCAACGTGAATTGGTGTTGATAAGTTGTTTTGAACGTTCCGAAGGTTGGAACAATTTTGAATAATGTTATGGGACATGTTGGCGTGTTTGGTTGAAGTCCCGAGGGCCTCGAATGGATTTTGGATGGTTGATGGAGTTTTACTTTGGCATTTCAAGAATGTGTCGATGTCGTCTCTTCAATAATAAGTGGTATAATATTATGCAAATGGACTCCAAATTCTGTTTTAGTTGAAGCATTAGATCCGTATCAAAATTTCGGAGTCATAGCAAAAAGAATCGTCCAATTCGGACATCGTATGAGAAAGTTATGCCTATTTTCGTGTCAAGGAAAAAATCTACAGAAATGTCGAATTTGCGATCGCGAATTGACCGCAAATCAGCTATGCGAACCGCGATATTGACATGGAAATCGCAAATTGAAGCAGAACTTGGGGCGAGGTTCGCGATTTCTGGGTCCAAAAATGCGAACCGCAAACCTGTTATGCGACAGGTTTGCGATTCGCATAAATGGCCTGTCAGGGGTGTTTTAACTCGATTTTTGATACTTTTTAAGTAGAACTCAGTGCTCATTTTGCCCTACAAGACCCATATTCGTTACCCACGAAGAGGAACACCTCCAAACACCATAGAATCACAAGAAATCAACTTTAAAACCATATCCAAGGAGATTATCTCGTGTAAATTCTTAAAGAAGGGGGTTTGACCATTCTAAACAGATTTGAAGCTAGAGAGCTCAGATTGAAGCAAGTCTTGAAGCAATTCTTGGAGGGTTTCCAAGAGAAACATCGGGGTACGTATTCCTAACTCAATTTTGAAGGAATTACCTAAGATTATAGCTGTTTTTAGCATTTTTACTGGTATTTTGAGTTGGGAAAATGGTGGAAACCCTAAAGCTTAGATTTGAGAGTTGGAGGTCGATCCGGTGTCGAAATTCGACAAAATTTATATGGTTGAACTCGTGAGGAGATAAGGAACCCGTTGAGGTGATAATTTCTGAATTTTGAGAAGTGGGCCCGGGGCTCGGGTTTTGCTAATTTCGGGATTTCTTAGTAATTTCGATTGTTTTTGCTTGGGTTTTATTCCCTCAACATATTGTGACGTAATTGTTCTGAATTTGGATAGATTCGACGCACGTGGAGGCCAATTCAAAGGCAAAGGCGTCGCAGGCTAAGGATTTAGCCGGTTTGAGGTAGTAATATTTGTAAATGATGTCCTGAGGGTTTGAAACCCCGGATTGCACATCATAGTTCTATGTTGAGGTGAGGCACATGCTCGATGATGAGCATGGGGTCGTTTACTTCTGGGGATTGTGACTTGGTCCATCCCGATTTATGATTTTACTACATATGTGATTGAAACTTGTTTGATATCATCATGATTTGGGCTGCTTGCAAAATTTGGGCATCTCGCCGGTTATGGAACCCTTCAGGGGTATTTGTCATTGTTTATTACATCATACTTGGGCATCTCGCCGGTTATGTGAACCCCTCAGGGGTATTATTTGGCATCTCGCCAGTTATGTGAACCCTTCAGGGGTATTATTTGGCATCTCGCCGGTTATGTGAACCCTTCAGGGGTATTATTTGGTATCTCGCCGGTTATGTGAACCCTTCAGGGGTATTTTTGCTGAATTGATTCATTTCATAAACTCAGTTTTGAAACTTAAATGATATTTTCAAATGATTTTAATGGGATCGGGTGGCACGCCGCCACGAGATGTGACATGCATGGATCGGGTGACACGCCGTCACGAAATATTGCGCTACTGAACCCCCCACAGTAAGCGCCGGGTACCCAGGGAACGGGTGGCACGCCACCACGATAGTCATGACTTGCATTGCATTGCATTTTGGTTGTGTTGGTGTTGTTTCCGTTTACTTCATGTTATCTATTTGAGACGTTACATGTTTTTACTGTTCCATCTTGGATTTCTCTAAGTCTTATGTGTTTCTTACTTTCAGTCATTATTTATATTTATTACTCACTGATTTGGATGTACTCACATTACTCCCTGCACCATGTGTGCAGATTCAGGCGTTATCGGTTCCGCCCCGAGGTATTGACTACTATTGTCAGGGTGGTGATTCAGAGACTACGAGGTAGCTGTTGGCGTTCGCAGCCCCGTATCTCTTCTATTTTGTTGTTTCCACTTTCTTCAAACAATTGTGCCAAAGATATTGTAATAGTTATTTTATTATTAGGATTTCATTAGTGGCTCATGACTTTGTGACACCCCGATCTGAGGGCTGTAGTCGGGATGGTTTACTATATTTTTCCGAAATTTACTGTTAAACCATACTTATATTATTTTCGTATTATTTAACTTTAAAATGAGGTTAGTTTGGATTGGCTGGCCTTGTCTTCATGAGAGGCGCCATCACGACCGGGTTGGCATTTTGGGTCGTGACAAGACCCTTCTAGAAACCCTACTCTGATTTGAAATGTACACGCATCATGCTAAACCTAGTACAGGTTGAAGTGTTTTTAACATAACAACCCGCTAATATGAGCCTTGTCTAGAGTCCAACGGGATTTCCACAGTCTCAATGGACACTATCATATTATGTGCAATACTTGGAGAAAATGTGCCAACATGTTGAAATCCCTAGGTTCGGTATGGTCCAGAATATCCCGCCTTTGCTACTTGACTGGTGGAAAGACATTGCGCCTTGTCTCAAGAATCATGTGAGGAGAGTACTTGGTGAACTATCATCTTTATTGAACATTCAACCAAAAAGGGAATTGATCGAGGCCGCCACCATGTTCTGGGACGAGAAAAGAGATATTTTTCGATTTGGCAATATAGAAATGACTCCTCACCTAGAAGAAATAGGAGGTTTTGCCAGGTTGCCTTGGGATAGTCCGGGATTACTGGTACCAAAGAATCGTACTCCCCTCGGTTTTCTAAAAATGTTAGGTTTTAAGAAGAATGACGATCTGCTCTATCTAAAGAAATCATACAACCTTTTTGAGTTTCTTTACGAGCGTCATTGGCATAGCAAATCATATCGTCATCATCATGATGAACTAGCCACTACTTCTTTGGGATGGGTACATCGCCGGGTTTATATGTTTATTGTCTGCTTTTTGGGGTTGTTGATATTTCCAATGAAAGAAGGAAGGATTCATACTCATTTAGCCATGCTTTCCAGGACCTTAACAGATGGTATCGAAGGAAAAACTTATACTATCATCCCAATGATCTTAGCTAAAATGTACCGCACTCTAGATCGGTGCAAGCAGAGATTCAGACACTTTGAGGGTTGTAATCTATTGCTACAAGTCTAGCTGCTGGAACACTTTCAGAGGGGCGAGTATCGTCAACAGCTTCTGCGAAGGGCACTAAATTACTACATATCCAACCATCATCCAAAGAAAAAGACATTTCTTCCTGACAGGTTTGCAAAGCCTGGAAATGCTGTAAGTTGGGTGCGTTTCTTCAGCAATCGACGCAAGTGAAGATCCACCAGTCATTTAATTGACTTTTTGGAACTTGTTGAACAACTAAGTATAATGGAGTATCTCTTGAAGCTATCAAGTTAAGGTTATTTCCTTTTTCTCTAAAAGGAGATGTCAAGACTTGGTTGTGAATTATTCCACAAGGTTCCATTACCACATGGGACCAAATGACTCAAAAAATTTTAAACAAATATTTTTACCCTACTAAAAACACAAAGTGAAGCCAAGACATCTCTAGTTTCTTGCAGAGTGACACTGAGTCAGTTTATCAAGCTTGGGAAAGATTAAAAGCAACGTTAAGAAAATGCCCACACCATGACATTCCTGAACATATGCAATTGTATATTTCTTTTATCAAGGGTTAAAACCCGCTTCTAGAAATGTGAATTATGCAGCTACAGGAGGTTCTATAATGGAAAAACCACGGAGAAAGCATTGCAATTGTTGAACGAGATTTCTGAGAATGCCATCCAATGGCCATCTGAGCGTGTAATCATCAAAAAGGTTGCTACGGTAAATTAGGTTGGTTCTTTAAATACACTAACACAGCAGATTATTTCTTTGGCACAAAAATTTGAATCCTTTCAGGTGAATACACAAAAACCAAGCCAGTTTAAGGCTTGTGACATGTGTGGAGGAAACCATCTGAACCATGAATGTCAAGCAACCAATCATAATGATGGCTTTTGGGAGTCCAACAACACAAAAGAATCCAGGATTTCAATGGACCAATCCAAATGGTGCAGAGAACTCTTAAAGCTTCCAGAAGCAACAAGTACAAGGTCTATCAGGATACTAGAGTCAGAACCGTAGGCAATCAAACTACAGACCTTATCAACAAGCAAGGTCATATCAGCAAAGGCCTCAACAAGCTCATTCAAGTCTTGATGACCTTTTGTATAAGTACATTAAGGTCACTAAAGAAAAGATAAACCAGTGTTCAGCCCTCAAAAATCTAGAAATTCAATTAATCGAACTGGAACCTTTGTGTCAGGAAAGATCCAAGGTCCCTTGCCAAGGAATACAGAGAAAAATCCAAAGGAACACCTTAAGGCCATCACCTTATAGTCAGATAAGGAGCTTGATGAATCCTATGCAGACCAGTCAGAACTATAGGTAAACAACAGTAAGAATGTTAAAATACCCTTTGAACTATCTGAAGAGAAAGAAGTCAAGGAAAAAGAAGAAAATAATATTGAAAAATTGACTCCTTTCCCCGTGACAATTCCTTTTTCGCTGATGCTTTGCTGCAAATTCCTTCTTATGCCAAATTCCTAAAAAATAATTTGTCAAGTAAAAAGAAATTGAAAGAAGTTTCTGTGGTGATACTTACTGAAAAATGCAGTGCTATACTTCAAAATAAGTTACCACAAAAACTTGGTGATCCAGGTAGTTTTACAATTCCATGCACTTCGGGAGGAGTATATTTTGAAAAAGCACTTTGTTATTCTAGAGCTTCAATTAACTTGATATTTTCTATCTTTAGAAAATTAAATCTTTGTGAAATGAAAGACATAGGTATTTCTCTTCAGTTTGTAGATAAATGTACTAAGAAACCTAAGGGAATAATTGAAAATATGCTCGTAAAAGTAGATAAGTTTGTTTTCCCTGTAGATTTTATAGTGCTTGAAATGAAGGAATGTCTCGATGAACCAATTATTTTGGGTAGACCATTTCTTGCCACAGGTAGAGCAATCATAGATGTTCATTAAGGACAACTAATTTTGAGAGTTGATGAAGAAAGAGTGATTTTTGATATGCAAAAGATATTAAGATTTTTAGGAAATGAGAAATCATCTTCGTGTTTTTCAATTGACATGCTTAATTGTCTTACAGATGAACCCAAAGATGATCAATTAATTTCAGACTCAATGGAAAAATGTTTGGCCAGATCTGGCACCATACAAGACGATGATCCTATCATCAGAAGAGAAGCCGAAATACTAGAAAAAGACTCCGAAGATGAGGAGATGCAACCAGAACAAGTTCAACCAAAAATTAAACTCAAAGTTCTCCCATCTCACTTAAAATATGTTTATCTTGAGGAAGAATTATTTCCAGTAATTATTTCATCTTCTCTTACTGCAGGACAAGAAGAAAAACTGATTGAAGTGTTGAAAGCATATAAAGGAGCCTTGGGGTGGACTATAGAAGATATCAAAGGGGTATCCAGTTTTTCGTACCCACAAAACTATCATGGAGGATAGCTACAAACTAATAGTCCAGCCCTAAAGGAGATTGAATCCAGCAATGCAAGAAGTAGTAAAAAAGGAAATCATAAAGCTTTTGGCGGCATGTATTATTTATCCCATTTCAGACAGCTCTTGGGTAAGCCCAGTTCAGGTAATACCAAAGAAAGGAGGTATAACAGTTATAAAAAAGGAAAGTAATGAACTCATACCTACAAGGACTGGCACGGGATGGAGAGTGTGTGTTGATCATAGAAGTCTCAATGATGCTACAGAACAGATCATTTTCCTTTACTATTTATTAATCAAATGTTAGAAAGAATTGCAGGATATGATTTTTATTATATTCTTGATAGCTATTCAGGGTATAACCAAATACCAATTGCATCTGAAGATTAGGACAAGACAACTTTCACATGTCCTCATGGAACATATGCCTATAGGAGAATGCCATTTGGTCTATGCAACGCCCATGCTATATTTTAGCGTTGTATGTCAGCAATTATTTCTGACATGACTGAAAAATTTCTTGAAATTTTCTGGATGATTTTACACTCTTTGGCAAAACATTTGAGGATTGTCTTCATCACTTGACCTTAGTCCTTAAGAGATGTGAAGAGACAAACTTAATTTTTAATTGGGAAAATATTCATTTTATGTTTACTTATTGTATTAGGACATAAAATCACTGCTAAAGGGATAGAAGTTGATAAGGCTAAAATTGATCTTATAGCATGATTACCCCCTCCGACAACTGTTAAAGACATTAGAAGCTTTCTAGGTCATGCAGGTTTGTACAAACGGTTCATAAAAGACTTTTCAAAGATTTCAAAACCGTTGACTAACCTCTTGATGAAAGATATTAAGTTTGATTTTTCGGGTGATTGTTTGAAAGCATTTGAGACTCTTAAGGAAAAGTTATCAACCACCCCTGTAGTTGTGTCCCCAAACTGGAATCAACCTTTTAAAGTCATGTGTGATGCTAGTGATACAGCAGTTGGAGCTGTTTTAGGCTAGAGAAAGGACAAGATCTTTCGTCCGATTTAATATGCTAGTAGAACAATGAATGAGGCTCAACTAAATTATGCTTTAACATAAAAAGAGTTACTAGCAGTAGTATTTGATTTTGATAAGTTTCCATCTTATTTGATAGGAACCAAGGTAACTGTTTTTATTGATCATGCAGCTTTAAAATACTTCTTAGCAAAGAAAGATGCTCGACCTATATTTTTAAGATGGATTTTACTTCTATAAAAATTTGACCTTGAGATAAAAGACAAAAAAGGAACAGAGAATTAAGTAGCTGACCATTTGTCTAGATTAAAAAATTCCCTCCTTGAGTTTAGCGAAATAAAGGAAGAATTTCCTCATGAACACATTTTCTCAGTTAACTCAATTATGACTCAACCACCCTGGTTTGTAGATATTTCAAAGTACTTGGTTGGATAGTGGACACTCCAAGATCTCCCTTACCAGCAAAGAAAAAAGCTTATATATGATGCAAAGTATTATTTGTAGAATGAACCTTACTTAGTTAAAAATTGTGCAGATAATATCATTAGAATATATGTGCCTGAAGAAGAGATGAACAAAAGTTTATCTCACTGTCATGATGGAGCAATTGGAGGTCATTATGCAGCAAATCGAACAGCCTTTAAAGTTTTGGAAGCTGGATTTTTCTGGCTGACTCTCTTTAAAGATGCCCGAGCGTATGTTGCACAATGTGACATGTGTCAGAGAATAGGTAACATCACTAAGAGAGATGAGATGACATTGCAATAGATACATGTATGTGAAATATTTGATGTTTGGGGAATAGATTTCATGGGTCCTTTTCCTTCTTCTAATTCTTTTGAATATATCCTTGTAGCAGTGGATTATGTGCCAAGATGGGTTGAAGCCATCCCCACAAGGAAAAATAGCACTCGAACTATGTGCAATTTTCTCAAAAAAGATATATTTTTACCAAATTTGGCACACCACGAGTAATCATTAGTAACCAAAGGACTCATTTTATGAATAGACAATTTCCTGCTTTGCTGACAAAATGTGGTGTGACTCATAAAACAGGAACATCATATCATGCTCAAACTTAAGGGCAAGTTGAAATTTCCAACCGTGAGTTAAAAAGAATTCTTGAAAAAATGCTTGGAATCTCAAGAAAAAGATTGAGCTTTAAAATTAGATGATGCATTATGGACGTGCTGAACGACATTCAAAACGCCAATTGGAACATCCCCATATAGATTAGCCTTTTGAAAGATTGTCATTTGCCAGTTAAATTAGAACATAAAGCGTTTTGGGCACTAATAGCATTAAACTTTGAATTAGCCTCTACTGGTAAAATTAGATTTTTTCAGGTTAATGAGTTGGAAGAAATGAGGTTGGAAGGGTATGAAAATACAAAACTTTTTAAAGAAAAATTAAAAAATGGCATGAGAATTTGACCCGACAAAAAAGTTTTAAAGTTGAAGATCCAGTGCTTCTTTACAATAGTCAACTCAGGCTATTCCCGGAAAAATTAAAATCAAGGTGGACAGACAGATCCTTACAATGTAACAAATGTTACTCCATATGGAGCAACTGAAATCCAATAGAACAATGGAGGTGACAAGTTTAAGGTAAATGGTCAAAGACTCAAACTGTACTTTGGAGGATATTTTGAGCATAATTCATCGGTCACTTTGATAGACTGATGAATTTTACACGTAATAAGTTGAGCTGACGATGTTAAACTCAGAACTATAGTGACATACTCGTAGCCATTAAGAGTGAAGCAATGGAGCCTTATAATGCCAACATAGATTTGGTAATTAAATTCTTAACCAATTACTCTGGTCAATATCCAGGTTATTGTACAATCAAAGCATCTCATGAAAGCCTCTACAAAAACAGAGTTACCTACACAGGAGCTATTCCATGGTGATCGGCATGCCTAAGTAACTGGTTGGTTAACCATTTAATAATTCAAGTTAAATATTGGCTCAGGTAATTTTGATTTATATTTAAATCGGGACCAAATGACTAATAAGAGTCTTAAATTAGCCAGTTTATTACACATAGAATAAGTGTGGTCACGGTTTCTTTCAAGCTTTCTTCTGTGATTGTAAATTTGAAAGTCAAAAAGATTTTTTTTATATACATTAGTATTAATTTTTTCTTTTCCTTAAATTAATACTTATATATGTATATCTCTCATCATGCGTTTTATCCAGGAGGATGAAACGGTTTACGTGTGGAGAGGGTAAATTCTGATGCATTTCTAATATATGTTATATATGTATCTAATTAATGGTTACATATGTTTATATAAAGTTCTATTTTCTTTATATCTTTATATATAATTATTTTTTTCTCTATTCTATCCTATTTGTAGGTTTTTAATTAACAAAATAATTTCTTTACTATATTATGTCCAATGATTAATTCTTTTCATCTTCACCATATAAATACAATATCTATGATTTTGATTTTGTGAAGGCATGAGCAAGCGTCTTTATCTCTGGAAATCATTGGAATTGAGAATAATAATGATCGCGAAACAGGTAGAATCAATAAACTTGGCTAGAACTTGCTCTAAATGTTTCTAAAGGCGAAATAATGTGTGACACTGATTTTTGAAAAATGAAATTAGGCCTTCTTTGATTCACCAATTTTTAGCCTTCTTATTTCTAACCATACACACACACACACACACACACACACACACACATATATATATATATATATATATATACACCTTGATTATAAAAAAAGAAAAGAAAAAGAGTAACTATATATATACATATATACAGTCATGAGATCTTCCAGCTAAATATGAGCAGAGATTGGTGTATATATATTTTTCTTATAAAGGATGGAAGAAGAAAATAAGTTTAAAAATAAAATTGTGAATATAAGGTGTTTGAAATTACAAAACAAAAAAAATCAAAAATGTGTTACCAAAGGGAGAAATGTTTGCTCCAAGCTAGGAAAAAAATAGTCACTCTATAAATATCCTTATCCTACCAGCGTAAAGCCTGACATTACAAGCCAAGAAAAGTCCTAGAAAGATTGTAGAAATTAGTGTGTGTGTATATATATTAACACCTTGATTATAAAAAAAGAAAAAAAAGAGTAACTATATATATACATATAATACAGTCATGAGATCTTCCAGCTAAATATGAGCAGAGACATATATATATATATATATATATATATATATATTTTAAAAAGGATGGAAGAAGAAAAAAAAAGTTTAAAAATAAAATTGTGAATATAAGGTGTTTGAAATTACAAAACAAAAAAAATCAAAAATGTGTTACCAAAGGGAGAAATGTTTGCTCCAAGCTGGGAAAAAAATAGTCACTCTATAAATATCCTTATCCTACCAGCCTGAAGCCTGACATTGTAAGCCAAAAAAAGTCCTAGAAAGATTCTAGAAATCAGTGCTGAATCTATATTAGTGAAGAAAAACATGAGGAGCAAGCCTATGGACAAGAGTACGATACTAACTGAATAAGTGATCATAAATCTATCAATTCTGAAAGACTGAAGGGAAGAAGATTGTAAGTTCTTGTTGATCAAAGCAGAATTCAGAAATAAGGTAAAAGGGTTGGTGAATTTAAAAAGGTAAATTGCATTGACCATATTGGAGGATGTTTATTTTGTATAAATTTTCTATCCTACAATAGTCATAGATTTTGGAAGATATATTTTTAAAGTATTCTTTTTTAACGGACGAGCAAAAGTTCAAGTATGGGGGTATTCGATAGATATAAATTATTTATGTAATTTCATATGTAAAAAATAAATTTTTAAAATAAAATATGAATAATGATATCCTATCCTCGCATATTTTCTAACAAATCTTATAGGAAGAAGAAATTATGAAAAAGAAGGAAAGAGGCTAACAGACAAGAGAATGAAGCAAAGCCACAGTTGCACATATCATCTTCATATTCGCAAATGTGGAATATACATATGGGTTTATGGAAAGTGATAATTAGAGATAAGAAGGAGCATAGTTGCATATGTGGAATCTATTTACGCAAGGTTACATTCACATACATGGAATCCACATTTGCAAGTCTAACCCATGAAGTCAAGAATGGAAGCAAAAGAGCTATAGATGCATATGTAGAATCTATATACGCAAAGGTCACATTTGCATACATGGAACCTACATTTTCAAGTTTAACTCATGAAGTCAAGAATGGAAGCAAAAGAGTCATAGATGCATGAGTGGAATCCATATTTGCAAAGGTCACATTCGCATACATGTAACCTACATTTGCAAGACTAACTCATGAAGTCAAGAGTGAAGTACAAGTGTCATAGTTGCATATATGGAATCTACATACACAAAGGTCACTTCGCATATATGGATTTCACATTCGCAAAAGTGTAACATGACAAAAGCTACTCATCTTTTCCTATAAATAGCAAGCTCTCTTTGTATAAGGATATGAAATCTTTTGCAAGACAAGAACTAGTCTTGGTCTTCTTTCTTTGTAGTAAAAATATTTCCTTAATCTTTTAAATATTTCTAGTCTTCTAAATATATTTTTTTAGCTTTTCTTACTCCATAATGGAATAACCCTTTTCGTTGGGATAATTGATGAAGCTTGATATATTTTATAATACTATCTCAGTTTTTTATATATTCTTGGCTTGAAACTTTTTATTTACATTTCAAACTGTGCTAAAATGATGGTTTTTAATTACTCTATTATCATATCTACATATTTTATCTCTAAGTTATTCATATAATAATTTTGTAATTCTCGCGGAGCAAAATTAATATATAATGAGTAAAATAGTAGAATGAAAGTAATTTTTCAGTAAATTATTATTTCAAGTCAGTAATCTTGCTTGCCTCAATTTTATTTCTCACGGAGGAATTGTTGTAGGAAAGATATTGATCCTTAATAAAAATATTCTCACGAATTTTTTACTTTCTTTTAGCACAATTCAATCAAGAAAAATATTTCGGCTTAAACATCACTAGTCTTAAGTTGATTAATTAACATAATTCTCACAGAGTGTTCTAAATTGGTTATTTCTTAGTGAGCAAAATATAATTGTATTAGAAATAAGAAATTATTCTTTAAAGAAATAAATGTAAACATTGAGATTTTATTATAGTAATATTATCAAGTGAATTCAATTATTCCCAACTCTTTTTTAAAATTATAAATCTTTCAAAAGTTATTTGTTTTGTTTAAGTAATTAATCAGTTTTAAACCTCACTCACTTTTCATCAATTTGATTCTCTCAAATAGTAGTTAAAATATTACAAGTCTATAGCATAGACTATCCAGTCTATGTGGGACGATATCTTAAACTATACTAGAATTTGACAGAGTACGAGCAAGAAATTTCAATACACATTGGCCTCGTTAACGCTCTTCAAACCATTCTTCATCGCCTGATCCTCGGCGGGATATTATAGTAGATAAACTTCCTCCTTCTACAACTCTGGTCAAAAGTAGGAATAGAGGTGGAAGGCCTCGTAGCCTTAGCTCCATATTGAGAAGGAGTACCACTTCTTCTTAGAAAAATTCTTCTAAACCTTCTTCTTCCTCCAAAGCTAAATCCTCATCCACCGTTAGATCTGCTTTTAAAGCTAGAGATCAAAACGAACCATTACCGGAGCTTGTAGTTTCAGATATCGTTCCTCAAGAATTTTATTTTAAATCTGATTGTGAAGCATGGAAGAAAGAAGTTTCTTCCATAGCAACACTTTAACTCTCTGACACTATCCTTCTCTGATCAATTCTAGTCTCCTCCCTTTAGTACGCCGAGAATGTTATTAGAAACCAGACTTCTCAATCACGGCCCCTAGTGTCGATGACCGAATAACCACTTACCATGAGGGTTATTCGTTTGTCTACACTTATCCTTTCACTTTAGCATTCAAACCTCCTACTTACCTAGTGATTATTGAATTCTGTCACTATTTCAACGTTTGACTTGGGCAAATAGGCCCGATAATATGGAGGGTCGTGGCTTGCCTTCGCTATCTATCGGGCTTAGTTTCCGCCCCTTTGTCTTTACGTTATCTCCTCTATCTGTATTCTCCAATGCTTTTTCATGAGGGTGTTTTCACACTTGCAACAAGAAGCAAAAGAGTCTCGGTCTGTAACAATCAGGCCGGTCGTTTTCAGCCTGTTCTCCCATTTCTTGCTTATTCTATGTTCATTTGTTGTTATATGGCTTGACCGGGTGATTGTTTTGGTTCCGTGTATGTTTCAGAATGAATTGGGACACTTAGTCCCAAAGTTGGAAGCCTAAGTTTAATAAGTTAATCGAATGTTGAACTATGTGTAAATAACTCCGAAATAGAGTTTTGATGGTTGCGATAGCTCCGTATGGTGAATTTAGACTAAGGAGTGTGTCCGGATATAGATTTGGAGGTCCGCAGATGATTTTCACTTGAATTGGTGAAAGTTGAAAAAGTTGAAGTTTGGAGGGTTGAGAAGTTTGACCGAGAGCTGACTTTGTGGTTACCGGCCTTGGATTTTGGTTTTAAATTGGAATAGGTCCGTTGTGTCATTTATGACTTGTGTGCAAAATTTGAGATCAATCGGAGTTGGTTTGATAGGTTTTGGCATTGATTGTTGAAGTTGGAAATCTATTATTTCAATAGGCTTGAATTGGGGTGCTATTCATGTTTTTGATGTTGTTTGATGTGAGTTGAGGCCTCGACTAAGTTCATATGGTGTTTTAGGACTTATTGGTAGGTTTTTATGGGGTCCCGGGAGCCTCGGGAGTGATTCAGACTGAAATGGGAGTGGAATTTGGACTTGAGGAAGTGGTGGAGAGTTTCAGGTCTGGTACGATTACACCTATGAAGAATTGATCGCAGGTGCGCAACCGCAAAGGCATTCATGGCTTTGCAGGATCGAGTTTTGGGGAGGTGGCTTGGGAGCGCAGGTGCGAGGAAGAGTCCCCACTTGCGAGGTCGCAAATGCGGAAGAATAGTCCCAGAAGCGGAATTGGCCAGGATGGCCCATGGGCACATAAGCGGACCTCGTCTGCAAGTGCGTGAGTGCAAAAGCGCCCTTTTACCCGCAGAAGCAGAAACGCAGGTGCGCTATTTGGACCGCAGAAGTGGAGCCTTTTAGCTTGAGTTGAAGTCGCACCTACGATGGATTTTTCTGTAGGTGCGGAGCCACAGAAGCGTCTAATGGTCTGCAAAAGCGAACATTGCTGGGCAGAAATAGAAAGTTTGAGGGTTTTCATTCATTCTTCATCTTTTGACCTAAGAGAGCTCGGTTTGTAGCGATATTTAGAGGGATTTTCAAGTAAATCATCGGGGTAAGTGATTTTATCTAGGATATGGATAGTATACATGAATCCATCTTTATTTTTGTTGTTTAGTTGGTGGTTTGTGTTGGAAATTTTGGGAAAAATTTATGAAACTTCATAGACCAAATTTTGGAGATTTGAAAGGCGATTGAGGTCAGATTTGAATAATTATAGTATGGTTAGACTCGTTGTTGAATGAGTGTTTGGATTTTGTAAATTTTATTGGATTCCAAGATGTGGGAGGGGTTGACTTTTTGACTTTTGTTAAAGAACTTAGCTTTATCAAAGGAATTGATTCCTATAGCTTGTATTGATTATATTAAGTTGTTTATGGCTAGATTCAAGTCGTTCGGAGGCCGATTCGCGAGGCAAGGGCTTTTTGGAGTAGATATTTGCGCGGTTTGAGCTAAGCAACACTTCTAAACTTGATACTGAGGACATGAATCCCCAACTACATGTTATGTGGTTAGTGTTGAGGTAACACCCATGCTAGGTGACGGGCATGTGGGCGTGCACCGTAGTAACTGTGACTCGGTTTATTTCGTAGAATTGTGTAGTTACCCAATCTTGTTGTTATTCATGTAATCTCCATGTATTAGAGATATTGAGCTATGATCCATGTTAGAAATCTTGTTTAGGCTATATGCTCATTCTGTTGGGACCCAACAGAGGTTATTTCTATTATTGAATTTACTTAAATTACAATTATGTACTCAGTCATATCTATCATTTGTATATCATATCTCAGTCTCTGTTGTTATTTATTGTTACATCATGTATTATTGTTTTGGCTGATTGGCATGATATTTGTAAGCCCGAGAGATTGGAGAGATTAATGACTGAGTTGTGGCATGCGAGCTGTGTTGCGAGTGAGGTTGTGGATCGGGATGCACACCGCAGCAGGCCTTCTTGGCTTTATATATATTATTATTATGGATCGAGCTGCACACCACAGTAGGCCTTAAGGCTTTATCTATTATTATGGGATCGGGCTGCACGCCGCAGTAGGCCATACTCTTCCACCGAGGCCACTTCCTTCTTACCATTTAGCTATTTTCCCCATCGAGAAAGAGATCGAGGATAGGTCGAAAGCTTCTTCCTTCGAAGGACTTTCTCCTTCATCAAATGAATTTCCCATGACCCCATTCAATCAATGCTACCGGGTATTCACTCGCTTATTGAAAATCTTGCCATATGATATTTTCTATTTATTCAGCACTCTTGTCTGTCGAGCCTCAGATCTTTACCTTTCACATTTGAATTTCTTCTAATCTGAATTCCTCTCCTATGTTCTCAAAAACGCTTCCCTTTTTACTTGAATTTTCAGCGATCGTTTTTTCAACTATTTTAGCGATTATGATAGAGAAAAAGCTCTTTAGATGGTGTTTTTAATGTATAATTATTTATTGTTCGAGTTGGATTTAGAAATACATCAGGATGTCGTATGCATACTTATCTTGCTTTTGGTTTTCGTATCATGGATCTTGGGTCGCACTTTAATGAGCTATTACGTGCAAACAATGGAAATTCAATAATAAGAGTCTGATCTTCTCGCTTAAGAATATGTGATTCCTCTGGAGTGAAGTTGTTGGGGGGAAGAGAAGATGAGGAAGCAAGTTTAATTGAGGAAGCCACGTTCTTTAATGTATACTAGCTGGTCTACAAAAGCATGATGCATCACGCTTCTCCTTTCATTTTAGTCCACTCTCCCTTAGAAAAAGGAGCTGCTTGAAAGTAGATTTCGAAATTACATAGGTGAATGTAGAGATCACCAGTGTCCTACTCAAGACGAAGTACTTGTCGTCCTCAAACCAAAAGGGATGAGGGAAAAAGGCTCGAGAAAGCGTCCTAGGAAGGGGGAATATCTAAAAAATTGTTAGTGGGGAGCCCATCCCTCTCGTTCTTACAGAAGACATATGGGGGAATACACGACGGACGGAAAGCGAGGAAACATCATTTTTCTGTCTTCTCTCTACGGAGGAAGGAAAGCACCGCCAAGCCAACAAGAAAGCAGAAACTGCATGAGGTAAGACTAAGGGCCTTGTACGCCCTGCAAGAGATTACCGGGGGTCTCGGTACCTGGGGGCGCGGGAACAAGAAACTCCAACAAATAAAAGAAAGACAATAGGAGTCCTCTCAATAGGCGAGGGCCCACTTCCCTATATGCGCTTTCGGAAGAGGAAAAGCTTGATTCTCATAGATTAGACAATACACATGTGCAAACAAGAAAATCAAACTATCTTCTTGATACTATATTTTTATCCTTCCCCCTATAGATCCACCGTTCTTCAAAATAAGGATATTCCTCCTAGAGGCAAATACTTTTATGCATATTTCATCTGGTTGATCCACACCATCCTCTATTCTCGTAAGATGATACACTCTTATTATGTTATAATTAATCAAGGATTTCTTATATAGCTAGAGCGACCCTCACAAATTGCGAATACTAATTTGTTAAGAATTAATCAGATTGAGGATATGGCATCATCATTTGTTAGAATTGAAATATCTGCGAGATCGGGGACATAATTTGTATCGGTTAAACAAATTGTTGGAATTCCTAAAGTAATACACTCTCACAGGGCCGTATATTCTTCGTGTTGATCAATGAAGATTACAATATTTATGCGATTATTAAGGAAGGGTGCTATTGTACCATTGGTGGAGTGGCTTGAATCAAATCGTTTGTCTAGAGAGGGTGTAGCGATAACCAAAGTGGACTCTACTAGAAAGTAAAGATGTTGTATAGGCAACTAGCCTTAGAGTAGTGTATCTAACTAAAGGACATGAGCGACCCATAATTATTGACGAAGAGGAAGGCTTGAAAAGGGATCAAACATATTGAGGAGGAGCTTTCACAAAGGCCAATAGACGATAGTTGATGTCACTAGCCTTAACTTCGTTATCTACTTGAAAGCTGATGGGACACATCTGAAGGAATCATTGTTGGACTTATTGGATCCTTAGCAATTCATGTGAGGATTGGTCATTGGGGATCTCTAGAAAGCCATTTTTATGAAATTTCTAAGAGGTCAACTAGGGCACGGATGATTTATTTGTCACCAGGTAGAGATGAATACTATATGGTAGCGGCAGGAAATCATTAGCCTTAAATCGGGATATTCAAGAAGGCAGGTTGTTCCAGCTCGATACTGTCAAGAATTCTTGACTATTGCATGGGAACAGGTTCATCTTCGAAGTTGGCTTTATATTAGCGCTTGGGCAGGATCCGCCCCTCCAGAGTCTGACATACCAGCAGTGAGTGCAGGTACCATACAATGCTAAGTGATTGAGTGTGATGAGTGAGAGTTGAGACAACCAGATTGAGTACTCTGAGGGTGTAAGTATATGAGGTTATCATTGTGATGCATTACATGTGACATGTACATTTGACATGTAGATATAGAGATGTAACATTCCTCATATCAGTCATACTTGGCATATCTTATCAGTGTTGAGCTTACACTGTTAAACTGGAACATATGTCTACATTATGGTACTGTGTACAAAATGACTTTTGAGATTTCTTTGACTTATTACTATCATTTTTCCTATCATATCTGTACTGTTATTATCTGGATTTGGAATATACCAATCTGAGCTCATCACTGCTTTCAGCCAAAGGTTAATCCTATTACTTATTGAGTATATTAGGTTAGTTGTACTCATACTACATTCTGCACTTCGTGTGCAGATCCAGGTGCATCCGAACACAAAGGTTGGAGATTCATCTGCTTGGAGATTTTTGACGTAGCTGCCTTGGGATCCGCAGACCTCGACGCTCCTTCTTTCCAGTTATTTAGCATTGTTCTATCTTTCTAGACAGTGTATTATAAGTTGATTGTGTTGACATTTAGTAGCTCATGTACTTTGTGACAATCGGATTTTGGGAATTTTGTATTTGAGTCGCAGTATTCCTTATCGACTATTTATGAGAGTTATTACTGTTAAACCGGCATCATCTTATTTTCATTTTAAAAATGCGTTGTTATTTGTGGTTGTCGGGTTGCCTAGCATTATGATAGGCGCCATCACGACGTGTTGAGATTTGTGTCGTGAAAAGTTGGTATTAGAGTCGTGGTTACATAAGTCTCACGAGTCATGAGCAGATTTAGTACAGTCTTGCGGATAGGTATGGAGACGTTTGTACTTATCTTCGAGAGGCTACCGAGCCATTAAGAAAACATCACTTTTTTGTATTCTTGTCGTGCGGATTTGTATTCCAGAAACTAAATTTCTATTATTCTATTCTCTCGTAGATGGTGAGGACACGTGCTACCGGATTGGGCGGACAGCCACCAGTACCACCAGCAAGGGCCAAGGGAGGCCGGGGCCTCAGTAGAGGCCGAGGTGCAGCTCGTACAACAGCTAGAGCAGCACCTGTGGAGCCACCAATTGCTCCAGCTCAGGAGCAGATCCCAGATGTGGTAGAGCCGGTAAGACCAGCTCAAGCACCACTTGTGGCCATTGTGATTCCAGGCCTTCAAGAGGCTTTGACCCAGATATTGACTGTACGCACTAGCCTTGCTTCGGCGGTTTCAGTTCCGGCCGCCCCAGCCACTTCTCATGCCAAGGGAGGTACTTAAACTCCCGTCACCTGTACTCCAGAGCAGGTGGTTTAGGGACTTCAGACACCGGGGGTACTACCAGCCCAGCTGATTGCAGTTGCTCAAGCCTAGGTGGGTCCACTAATGAGTCACAAGGAGCGGAAGAGGCTAGAGCGGTTTAGGAGGCTCAGGCCTCTATCATTCAGTGGGGCTGAGTCAGAGGATGCGCAGGACTTCTTAGACAGGTGCCAGCGGGTTCTTCGGACGGCAGGTATTCTAGAGTCTAGTGGAGTCTCATTTATGACTTTTAAACTGTCGGGGGCAGCTTTTATATGGTGGGAGGCCTATGAGTTGAGCAGGCCAGCCGGCGCTGCACCACTTACGTGGCATGAGTTCTCCGTTCCCTTCTTGGAGAAGTTTGTTCCACAGACACACAGGGAGGAGTTGCATAGGTAGTTTGAGCAGCTACGCTAGGAGGGTATGTCTGTTACCCAGTATGAGATGAGATTTCCAGAGTTGGCTCGTCCCCCGATCTGGTTGGTTCCCACAGAAAGGGAGAGGATTAGGAGGTTCATTGATGGCCTCAATTATGGACTATGCTTTGTCATGACTCAGGAGATTACATCGGGTGCTAGGTTGGACGAGGTGGTTGATATTGCTAGGTGGCTAGAGCAGGTCCGTAGTCAGGAGCATGAGGAGAGGGAGGCCAAGAGGCCTTGTGGTTCGGGTGGTTTCAGCGGTGTTTCTTGTGGAGGATAGTCCCACCACAGCTTGGATCGTCCTTATAGGCCCGCTCAGATGGCTCGCCCGGTTCATCGTGGGGCATCAACTAGCCATGGTTCATATAGTGCTCGTCCGGGTCAGTCATCTCTTAGTGCCCTCCCAGCTCAATGTTCATATCGTGCTTCATCAATTTGGGATTCATCTGCCCCAAGTCCTTCCATTGGCTATTCTGGTTCTCGGGGTCTGATTCAATCTCCACCACTATTGACGGATCGGAGTTGCTACGAGTGTGGGGAGTTTGGACATGTGTGAAGGTATTGTCCCCGTCTTTTTGGAGGTCCAGTTCAGCAGAGGGGTTAGGTTATGACTTCTACACTAGTTACTTCACCACCCATTCAGCCAGCTCGTGGAGGGGCTTAGGCAACTAAAGGTCGCCCTAGAGGGGGAGCCGACCAGGTGGCGGTCAGGCTCGATTCTATGCTATCCCTGCCAGGCTAGAGGCTGTTGCTTCAGACGCAGTGATCACATGTATTGTTTCAGTATGCCACAGGGATGCTTCCACATTATTTGACCCTGGTTCCGTTTATTCAAATGTGTCATCCTATTTTACTCATTATTTGGATATGTCGTGTGAGTCCTTAGTTTCGCCTATTCATGTGTCTACGCCAGAGGAGATTCTATTGTTGTGGACCATGTGTATTAGTCATGTGTGGTGACCATTGGGGGATTGGAGACTAGGGTTGATCTCTTATTGATTAGTATGGTTGATTTCGGCGTGATTTTGAGCATGGATTGGTTGTCCCCATGCCATGTTGTTCTGGATCTAAGAACGTGACATTGGCAATGCTAGGGTTACCTAGGATCGAGTGGAGAGGTTATCTGGACTATGTTACCAGTAGGGTGATTGCGTATCTTAAGGCCCAACGGATGGTTGGGGACGGGTGTTTGTCATATTTGGCTTTTATGAGAGATGTTAGTGCTGATACTCCTACCATTGATTATGTTCTGGTAGTGACAGACTTTCCAGATGTGTTTCTTGCAGACCTGCCGGGCATGCTACCCGACATGGACATTGATTTTGGGATTGACTTGGTGGAAGGCTGACGAGCTCGAAACACACACCTAAATTATGCTCGCTAATCAAATAAAGTATAGTATAATATCGTATCCACAAGGATTGAATTTAAATAGTGTTTTCGTAGTTTCTAGCTTGGCTACTAGTTTCTAGCTTGGCTACTATCCAAGATGATCAGCAATTGAGATTTATATGATTTCTAACTAAAATTAACTAAGAATCTAAAGTTATTGACTAATGACAATCGCGACAATGATAAGCAAAGAAGGTTATCAATGGGAGAAGATAGGGGTTGATAGGAAAGGTGCAAGATAATTGTTTAAGATCTAGCTCTAGATAATTCACTTCTAATGTTCAAGTGAGTCTCTTGACTTCACTCAATTATTAGTTCAAACGTTTAGCAGAAACTCCTCACGAGATGAACCAATTTAAGCATGTGAAGATATGCAAGAATGCATAGTGGATTGGTTTTTAAGAAAACCTCTTTCGATTATTCTCCTAACTAGGTTTAATCAATGATTCAACTAGCCTGTTTCAATTACTTAGAAGAATCAATGAACTCAACCAACAATATCGCACGTTATGCCTCTCTTGATTGCATCAACTAGTGAATATAAATGCAATAATTAAATTATCCAAAATGATTCAATACATAAAACTAGAGTTATAATCCACAAACAATCATCAATACACCAAATCCACCAAATCCTAAAGGAAACTACTCCATAGATATGGAGAAATTTATCAAAAATAAAATTAAAGTATAGAAAAACATAAATTCAATCCAAACTGGGTCTTGAGTTAGGAAGGAATGATGAAATCCTTGTGCTTGTGTTCTTCCAACTCCTCCTTAGCCTCCTTAGATCGAATATGTGTCAAAAGTCCAAATAATAATATTTTTCCATGTATTTATACCAAGTAGGGTCGGGCCCAGACGAAATCACCTTTTCCTAGCCGAAATAGGATATTTACTCTGTAAAAATTGCACAGGCGCGCCGCATGGGGCGACGCGCCATGCGGAGCATTAGTGGGGAAATCTAGAAAGCTAGTTTTTGACAGGCAGTAAAGCATTGCACAAGTGCGGCGCCCCACATGCCGAGGTAGTGGGGAATTCTCGAAGTACGGACCAAACTTTGATTTTTGACATCCAGATTTGGTACTCGACCCCCGAACACGATCTCGGCTTAATCCATTGGGCTTTTACTCAGACTTCAAAGCTCCAAATAGCTCGAATTAGCTCCATAACATCTACATCACTCGAAACACTCCTACAAAGCATAAAACACATAGTTAGTGAAAACCACTACCAATTAAAGCTCAAAACAAGCAAAGTGCAGTAAATTAGAGTGCAATAAGCGACTAAAATACAGGATTATAGCCTACCATCAACACCCCACACTTATACCATTGCTCGTACTCGAGCAATCAAACTACACTTCACATAGACACGACCTTTTTGAACAACTCTCATAACTCATCACACCAAGAATATTTAAAATAGACTAAGCATAATACCGTAACATCCTCGCCTCAAGATTTGACTCAAAAGTACCACGTATTTTTCACAACTCGCTCACTTACTCTAACACAGAGGTTAATGAAATTACCTTTCCTTCATGAATCAAGTGCCCTCACACAACAATAGAGAGTAGTTCCACACAAAATCGAAATTAAGAACAATTAGGAACTCAAGATAGAAAGAACTCGCACACTCTCATAAACAACATTCATATGCCACAAAAGACGTACCATAGGCTTGCCTATAGTGTACTACTCTACTAATTGAGCTCATTCAGTCAAGGATCAAGTAGGGCTTTAATTAGTTGTAATGAAGGTTGCGGGATGGGTAGGATACATTTGGATATAAGAGTGAATACACCTCCCTAAGAACTTTAATACATACAATTAACCATTCAAAATCTCAGACTTACGTCCGACCATAACTCCACCTTCACATCAATATACATTAACTCCCTACTTCTTTAAGCACAATTACATCAAGAGTCACCACTATCAAAGAATATCTTGCACAATCATGCACTTATTTTTTCTTTCTTTTTCAATTCAAGTAGCTCTTTCTTTTTCAAAATAGTGCACTTTTCTCATTAGTTCAATAGTTCCACTCAAAAGCCGATTGAACCACCCCACACTTCATATTTTACAAGGTTCATAACAAATTCAAGTGCTCACGAAAGGTACAAAGTTCACATAGATGGTCAAGTCGAACAAATGGATAAGCTTGTAATGTGGTTGCCAAAGAAACAGGATTACAGGCTCAACGGGGTTAACTAAGATACATAACAATTAGGTAGGCAAAAGCATAAATCTGGCTCAATAAAGAAAAGCATATATCCTTTCTAAGACTGAATAAAACTACCATTTTGCTTTGCAAACACACGGGGCAAGTTCTAGACATCAAATGCAATGCACAGAATAATCCAAAACCTCATATACACATGGCACATAACTCACTCAAGATTGGATTATCAAGACACTCTAGTCAAAGCATTCAACCAAAGTTAATATCATACAGTTTAAGGTACTTATACAAGAGTCAAAGCTGAGCCTAAGCTTCACAACAAAAGTATTCACTATTCTCAAGATATAATAAAGTTACGAGATATTGCCTTCAATTCAAATCACCGCACAAGATTTCCTACTTCTAATAAAAATAAAAACTAACTACACCCGGTTAAAAAAAAAACCCTTGGAAAACAACCCTGGCACAAAGAAAAACCAAGGGGGAATTATTACACTACCTAACAAAAGAATATCTTTTTTGTCTTTTTCTTTCGACTTTAATCCCTCAAGAAGTCGAATGATATCCATCATCGGAAAAAATCAAAAAATTTTAATTTTTTATGGTTTTTTCAATTATTTTCTATCTCTAATACTACAACTAACAAAACTAAAACTAATATACATACATACATACATACAACATATCTCTCAAACTCACACTTTAAATTGTGGCATGCCCCATGATACAAAATTAAAAAGCATAAGGTAAAGGAAGCTTCTCTGAACATCTAGTCGGGGTCTGAGTCGAAGTCGGGCTCCATTCCTCGCCTTAGAACTAATGCGCACATCCATGCAGATAGCTTCTTCTCAGCCTTTTTGGGATATACCCCACACTTATCTTTCTCACTTACTGCAGCCTTCTCTTTCGCACCCTTTACTTTCCACTCAACACTTGTAGCTAATTTATCCTTTTGCGCCCCCTTTTCTACATCTATTTTGAAAGTCACAGTCTCCTCACCCGCTCTAAGCATGAGTTTTCTCTTGTGTATATCCAATATTGCTCTACTCGTTGCTAAGAATGGTCTTCCTAGGATAAGGAAGGCCTCCTTGTTTTCCTCCATTTTCACCACTATAAAATCCGCAGGAAATACGAACTTATCCACCTGAACTAACACATTTTTCCACTATCCCCTCGGGTATTAAAGTCGTTTAGTCTGCCAGCTGCAATGATATTAGGGCAGACCTTATCTCCCTAATCCCCATCTCTAATTTCCTGTAAATAGATAGAGACATTAAATTAATTGAGGCACCAGAATCACATAATGATTTATCAGAATGAATAGTTCCTATAGAGCAAGGTATAGTAAACTCCTTGGATCTCCATACTTTTGTGGGAGTTTGTTTTGTAATATCGCAGTGCATGCTTGTTGCTCTCTTACGCACACACAAGTATACGTGGTCGACAAGTAATACAGGATTATGAGTCCGGATTATCGTACCCAAGGGACTTAAGTTAGCTACTTTATAACAACTAATATAGTTATTTAACAAGTAAGGATCAAGTTTAATAGATGGTTTATGCTAAATTGTTATTCTAATTTATCTCTAAGAATTGCAAATAACGAGTATGTATTTTGTAATCAATAAAACAAACATTACAGGGTTGTGATTATGTTTCCAATCCTATTGCGTTCTAATTGACTTATCATTCATATAGTTAATGTAAGATTGCTAATTGATCGATAATGATACTCATAGCCTTCTTCCGAAGCACTATTCGCCTATTCCTAACAAGATTAACGCCTATATTCCTATGGAATTAATCTAGCAAGAATGCATTAAGAACACGATTATCCAATTAAGCATGGTGATTAAGTATATTCCTATCCTAACCACGAATCCGCTCTTTTAACGAAGTTAAGAACATGCTTTCTTTAATTCTTATTCTAATCTAAACTTAGTTTTCTCAAACATAGCATAGATAATTGATAGAACTTAATTGATGGCCAAAACAATTAAGCAATTTAGCATAGAATTGAAGAAACAATCATATTCACATGAACTATTAAAACAAAATCGTCAAGTTAGAAACACAATATTCATGGCTAATCACAACCCCAGAACAAGGGGTGATTAGCCACTCATGTTCAACAAAACTAAAAGATTAAGTATTGAAAAACTAAATAGAGATACTAGATTGAATTGATGAACTGAGAAATTGCTTGTGTTGTTGATGTTCCTAAGCCTCCTTAGACTCCAAAATCACGTTCTTCTTCTCTTAGATGGGTTTAGGGGTGTTTATATAGGAGTTGGGAAGGTTTGGGGTCGGTTTGGGTGTCTTCTAGACGAAGTAGGACACTTTTCCCGCAAACGGCGCCCTGAGTGGCGCCCAGCTCCCCCTAGGGGACTGCTGCCAGTGGGCTTTAATTTGTTGCTGCCTGCAGCGCCACAGGCAGCGCTGGGCGCTAGCCTGTGGCCCCTCATCTCCCTTAGTCCGGTTCTTCTTATTTTGGCTCATTTCTTCCCCGTTTTTGCTCCCGATTGCTTTCGCTTCATTCCTACACATAAAAACATATTAAATTAACATGAATCGATGCACTTAACGTCCCAACTTCACACAAACAAGAGCTAAATATGAGATAATTTACATAACATTTTATATCTTTTCTACCAATTATCAATGCTCTATGAGCTTGACCACTGAGGTCTCTTCTATCTTCCTCTTCTTTGTCAGGATTTCCTTCAAGAATTTGGCATAAGCAAGCATTTGTGAGAGCACTTCTGCGAATGGTAAGTTTACATGAACCTTTTTCAGCACATCCAGAAATCTCCCAAACTGCTTGTCCTGCTTTTCTCTATATAGCTTTTGAGGGAAAGGTAAAGCAGCCATATTCTCGCTCTCATTATGTTCCTCCCTTCTCGATGTTTCTCCCTTTTTCTTTTTCTCAGCTTTTATCTGGCCCTTCTTATTTTTATCAACATCACTCTTCAACTGCTCCCCACTTTCTTTTTCAAGTATCACATCTTTTTGGATCGGGGTGGGATCTTTCAACCCTTGCCCACTTCTCAGAGTTACAGCATTCACTGTTTCTTTGGGATTTCTCTCAGTATCAGCGGAAAGAGTTCTTGGAGCCCTCTCAGATAATATTGTTGCAATCTATTTCACTTGTCTCTCCGGGTTTCAAAAGGATGTGCCCAACTCTTTAATAGCTGCTCCATGGGCGTCCAGCCTCTCATGTGTCTTGATAATGAAGGCCTTCATTAGATCCTCTAGACCAAGCTGAATGGGCTATTGCGACTTAAATTGCTGTCTGTGCTGATTTTTGTATGTTGGAGCTCCTTGCCCCTAGGGTCTAGAGTTATTTTGTTTCCAAGCATTCGCAATACCTCCAGGTGAACTCCATGAAAAATCGGGGTGCCTCTGACCCATTGCATTGAACTTGTAATTTCCCACAACATTTACTTCCTCAATTGAGGCTTGACACTCATGCATAGGGTGTCATCTTCCACATATATCACAAGCTGCATGAGGCTCATTTTGTATCGAGGCTAAGGTCAGCTTCCTTATTTCTTTAGCCATCGCATCAAGTTGTACCTGCACAGAAGTAGTAGCATCAACTTGGTGAACACCAGTTGATATTCTTCTTTCAACACTCTCAGAGGGCCACTTATTTGCATCTTCAGATAACTTATCAAGAATTGCAACTATCTCCTCTGGGGTCTTCTTCATCAAGGGGCCTCCAGCTGCATTACTCAATGTTCTACGTGAGGCCCGTGTCAATCCATCCCAAAAGACCTAAAGTTGCATCCACAGTTCAATTCCATTATGTTGCCACTTTCGAACAATCTCCTTAAACCTCTCTCATGCTTCAAAAACAGTTTCCGCCTCTTTCCGACAGAAGTTATGGATTTCTCTTCTAAACTTTCCCGTTTTAGCTGAGGAGAAATATTTATCAAGAAATTTTCTGATCATCTCCTCCCATGTTCTGATCAATCCTGTGGGCAAGCTTCGAAGCCATTGCTTTGCGTTATCTTTGAGTATGAAGGGGAATGAACTTAAGTACACTGCATCTTGAAAGGTGTTCATAATCTCCTCGAAGTCCATTAGATGTGTGTTTGGATCTTCGTTTGGCTTTCCTCTGAAGACACAACAATTCTGAAGGGTTTGAAGCAACTCTTGCTTCAACTCGAAATTATTAACTGCAATCGGAGGTGCTCTAACACTTGATAAACTTTGTTTGTAGACCGGTCTAGCATAATCGTCAAGTGGTCTCCCAGGCATAGGAGCTATATTTCTGAATTAGTCTACACCCATGGGTTGATTTTGAGCAATTCTCCGACCCCTCTCTTCTTCATAGATAATTTGTGCTTCTGTAATAGTTGCTTCCCTAGCATCCCGTGCAGCTTTTTCTCGTTGTTAGGCTGACTCTCTTGCAGCCAAATCTATATTATCATCAACATTTCAAGCCATAAGTTCTTTGGTTGAGGATTGCCCAACCTTTTTTAATGTCTCGGTGAGATCTCTTTCCTTCCTCAGCTGTTGCAGTTGTTTTTCTATCTCTGACTCGTGTGGTAGCACTTCTTTCGGAGAGGCACGAGTCATGAAACAACCTCAACCTATAACCAAGGCACAGTCAAAGAACACCAAACATAAAAAGGATAAAATAAAAATAAAAAGAAAAATTCCTGAATTAGCACTACAAACTATTTCAAACAGTATTGATTGCCAATCCCCGGCAGCGGTGCCAAATTTGATGAGCTCGAAATACACACATAAATTATGCTCGCTAATCAAATATAGTATAGTATAATATCGTATCCACGAGGATTGGATTTAAACAGTATTCTCGTAGTTTCTAGCTTGGTTGATATCCAAGATGATCAACAATTGAGATTTATGATTTCTAACTGAAACTAACTAAGAATCTAAGCTATTGACTAATGGCAATTGCAACAAAGACAAGCAAAGAAGGTTATCAATGGGAGAAGATAGGGGTTGATCGGATAGGTGCAAGATAATTGTTTGGGATCTAACTCTAGATAATTCACTTCTAATGTTCAAGTGAGTCTCTCGACTTCACTCAATTATTAGTTCAAATGTTTAACAGAAACTCCTCTCTCGATTAAGTCTCAACCTCACGAGATGAACCAATTTAAGAACGTGAAGATATGCAAAAATGCGTAGTGGATTGGTCTTTAGGAAATCCTCTTTCGATTATTCTCCTAACTAGGTTTAATCAATGATTCAACTAGCCTCTTTCGATTACTTAAAGAATCTATGAACTCAACCAACAACATAGTGCAAGGATATCACACGGTATGCCTCTCTCGATTAGATGAACTAGTGAATATAGATGCAACAATTAAATCATTCAAAATGATTCAATACATAAAACTAGAGTTATAATGCACAAACAATCATCACACCAAATCCATCAAACCCTAAAGGAAACTACTCCATAGATATGGACAAATTCATGACAAATAAATTAAAGCATAGGAAAACATAAATTCAATCCAAACTCGGGTCTTGAGGGAGGAAGTAATGATGAAATCCGTATACTTGTGTTCTTCCAACCCCTCCTTGGCCTCCTTAGGTCGAATATGTGTCAAAAGCCCAGAAAATAATCTTTTTCATGTATTTATACCAAGTAGGGCCGGGCTCAGACAAAATCACCTTTTCCTAGCCGAAGTAGGATATTTACTCTGTAAAAATGGGGTGACGCACCATGCGGATCATTAGTGGAGAAATCTAGAGAGCTAATTTTTGACAGGCAGCAGAGGACTGCACAAGCGCGGCGCCCCACACGACGCGGCAGTGGGGAATTCTCAGAGTACGGATTAAACTTTAATTATTTGACGTCCGTACTTGGTCCTCAACTCTCGAACACGATCCTGACTTAATCCCTTGGGCTTTTACTTAGACTTCAAAGCTCCAAATAGCTCGAATTAGCTCCATAACATCTACGTCACTCGAAATCACTCCTACAAGGCATAAAACACACAATTAGTGCAAAACACTACTGATTAAAGCTCAAAACAAGAAAAGTGCAGTAAATTAGAGCGCAATAAGAAACTAAAATACGGGATTATAGCCTACCATCATTGGCCCTCAACCCATTTTTGTTCCTTTATATAGTATGGCACCAGGAGAGTTGAAGGAACTAAAAGAGCAGCTTCTGGAACTTCTTGATAAGGAGTTCATTAGACCTAGTGTTCCGCCTTAGGGTGCACCGGTTCTGTTGGTGAAGAAGAAGGATGGTACCATGCAGATGTGCATTGACTATTAGCAGTTGAACAAAGTTACAATTAAGAACAAGTATCCTTTGCCGCGCATTGATGACTTATTTGACCTGCTTCAAGGAGCTAGAGAGTTCTCTAAGATCGATTTGAGGTCCAGGTATCACCAGTTGAATATTCGGGACTCCGATATTCTGAAGACAGCATTTAGGACCCATTATGGTCACTATGATTTCCTTGTAATGTCTTTTGGACTGAACAATGCCCCAACAATATTCATGCAACTGATGAACAGTGTATTCTAGCCATATCTTGATTCGTCAGTCATACTATTTATCGATGATATCTTGGTGTAGTCATGTAGCTAAGAGGAGCATGCCAAACATCTAAGGATTGTACTACAGACATTGAGGGAGGAGAAGCTTTATGCTAAGTTCTCCAAGTGTGAGTTTTGACTCAGTTCAGTGGCGTTCTTGGGGCACGTGGTGTCCAGTGAGGGAATCAAGGTGGATCCGAAGAAGATTGAGGCAGTTTAGAGTGCTCCCAGACCATCTTCAGCTACAGAGATTCAGAGTTTTCTTGGCTTGGCCGGATATTATCATTGCTTCATGGATGGTTTCTCTTCCATTGCATCACCTTTGACCAGGTTGACCCAGAAGGGAGCTCCATTCAGGTGGTTGGATGAGTGTGAGGAGAGCTTTTAGAAGCTCAATACTGCCATGACCGCAACTCCAGTTCTAGTTTTTCCTTTAGCAATGGGTTCTTATACAGTTTATTGTGATGCTTCTCGGATTGGTATTAGGTGTGTCTTGATGCATAAGGGCTGAGTGATTGCTTATGTTTCATGCCAGTAGAAGCCTCATGAGAAGAACTACCTCGTTCATGATTTGGAGTTGGCAGTCATCATTCATGCATTGAAGATTTGGACGCATTATCTCTATGGCATCTTGTGAGGTATTTACAGATCATCGAAGTCTTCAGGACTTGTTCAAGCAAAAGGATCTAAATTTGAGGAAGTGGAGATGGTTGGAGCTATTAAAGGACTATGATATTGCCATTTTGTATCATTCTGGGAAGGCCAACGTAGTGACCGATGCTTTGAGTAGAAAGGCGGTGAGTATGGGCAGCCCTGCATATATCCCTGTTGGTGAGAGATCGCGTGTATTAGATGTTCAGGCCTTGGCCAATCAGTTTGTGAGGTTAGATGTTTTGCAGCCTAGTCAGGTTCTAGCTTGCATGGTTTATCGGTCTTCTTTATATGATCGCATTAGTGAGCATCAGTATGATGACCCCAACTTGCTTGTCCTGAAGGACACGGTAGCATGGTGATGCCAAGGAGGTTTCTATTGGGGATGATTGGGTGTTGCAGATGCAGGGTCGGATTTGTGTGCTGCGAAGATGTACCAGGATATGAGGTAGCACTATTGGTGGATGAGAATGAAGAAAGATAATAGTGGAGTTTGTAACTCGGTGCTTGAATTGTCCGCAGGTGAAGTACGAGCATCACAGGTCGGGCGGTTTGCTTCAGAGGCTTGAGATTCCTGGGTGGAAATGGGAGCGTATCACCATGGACTTCGTAGTTGGGCTGCTGTGGACTTTGAAGAAATTTGATACTATTTGGGTGATTGTGGACTGCCTGACTAAGTCCACACATTTTATTCCAGTTGGGACTACCTCTTCTTCAGAGTGGTTGGTTGGGATATATATCCGCGAGATTCTTCGCTTTCATGGTGTGCTGGCATCCATTATTTCAGATCGGGGCAGGCTGTTCATATTGCAGTTTTGGAGAGCACTACAGCTAAAGTTAGGCACATGGATTGAGTTGAATACAACATTCCACCCTCAGACAATCGGACAGTCCGAGCTCACCATTCAGATATTAGAGGATATGCTACGCGCTTGTGTCATGGATCTAGGGGGTTCTTGGGATCAGTTTCTATCACTTGCAGAGTTTACCTACAGTAACAGCTACCAATCGAGCATTCAGATGGAACCGTACGAGGCCTTGTATGGGAGGAGGTGTCGATCTACGGTAGGTTAGTTTGAGCCGGGAGAGGCTAGGCTATTGGGTACTGACTTGGTTCAGGATGCTTTGGACAAGGTTAAGTTGATTCAGGTTCGGCTTCGCACGACATAGTCTAGACAGAAGATTTAAGCCGATAAGGTTCATTATGTTGCTTACATAGTGGAGGAGAAGGTACTGCTCAGAGTTTCACCCATGAAGGGTGTTATGAGGTTCGAGAAGAAGGGCAAGTTGAGCCCTCGGTATGTTGGCCCTTTTGAGGTGCTTGAGAGGATTGGGGAGGTGGCTTACGAGCCTGCATTTCCACCTAGTCTATCGGGTGTTCATCTAGTGTTTCATGTTTCCATGCTCCAAAAGTATTTCAGCGATCCGTCTCATGTTTTAGACTTCAGCACAGTTCAGTTAGATGGAGATTTGATTTATTAGATGGAACCGATGGCCATTTTGGATCGGCAGGTTCGAAAGTTGAGGTCAAAGAGTATAGCTTCAGTGAAGGTGTAGTGGAGAGGTCATCCATTCGAGGAGGCCACCTGGGAGACCGAGCAGGAGATGCATAGCAGATATCCATACCTATTTGAGACTCCAGGTATGATTCTAGACCCATTCGACGACAAACGTTTGTTTAAAAAGGGGAGAATGTAGCGACTCGGTCGGTCGTTTTGAGTGTTGTAACCCTGTTCCTCCATTTCTTGCTTATTCTATGTTCGTTTATTGTTATGTGACTTGCCGGGGTGGTTGATTTGGTTCCGGCAATGTTTTCAAATGAATTGCGATACTTAGTCCCAAAGTTGACAACCTAAGTTAAAAGAGTTGACAATGTTGACTTATGTGTAAATGACTCCGGAATGGAGTTTTGATGGTTCCGATAGCTGCGTATAGTGATTTTGGACTTAGGAGTGTGTCCATTTGGAGGTTCGTAGATGATTTTGGCTTGAATTGGCAAAGGTTAGAAAAGTTGAAGTTAAGAGAGATGAGAAGTTTGAACGAGAGTTGACTTTGTGGTTATCGGGCTTGGATTTTGGTTCCGGAAGCTGGAATACATCTGGTGGGTCATCTATGACATGCGTGCAAAATTTAGGTCAATCGGAGTTGGTCGATTGGTTTTGGCATCGATTGTTGAAGTTTAAAATCCATTAGTTTCAATTGGCTTGAATTGGGGCGTGATTCATATTTTTGATGTTGTTTGATGTGATTTGAGGCCTTGACTAAGTTTTTATGGTGTTTTAGGATTTATTGGTAGGTTTGGTTAGGTCCAAGGAGCCTCAAGAGTGATTCGGCTTAAAATTGGAGTGAAATATGGACTTGAGGAAGTGGGGGAGAATTTCAGGTCAGGTGTGATCGCACCTACGAAGAATTGATCGCAGGTGCACAATCGCAAAGCGTTTGTGGCATTGTAGGAGCAAATGTTGGGGGTGGCCAAGTAGCGCAGGTGCGAGGAAGACTCTGCACCTGCGAGGTCGCAGATGCGGAAGAGTAGATTGCAGAAGCAGAATTGGCCAGGATGGCCTATGGGCGCAGAAGCGAACCTCGTCCGCAGGTGCGTGAGCACAGAAGCACTCTTTTGCCGCATAAGTGGAAGCGCAGGTGCGCTATTTGGACCGCAGATCGGAGCCTTTTAGCTTGAGTTGACGCCGCACCTGCGATGAATTTTTCCGTCGGTGCGGAGCCATAGAAGCGGCTGATTGTCCGCAAAAGCGAACATCGCTAGGCAGAAATAGAAATTTCGAGGGTTTTCATTCATTCTTCATCGTTTGACCTAGAGAGCTCGTTTGTGGCGATTTTCAGAGGGAATTTCAAGGAAGTCATCAGTGTAAGTGATTCTAACTCAGAATTGGATATTAAACATGAATCCATCGTTGTTTTTGTCATTTAATTGGTGTTTTGAGTTGGAAAATTTGTGAAACTTCATAGACCGAATTTGGGGATTTGAAAGGTAATTTGAGGTCAGATTTGAATAATTTTAGTATGGTTCGACTCGTTGTTGAATGGGTGTTCGGAATTTGTAAATTTTATTGGATTCCGAGATGTGGGCCAGGGGTTGACTTTTGAATTGACTTTTTGTCTATTTAAAGAACTTAGCTTTATCGAATGGAATTGATTCCTATAGCTTGTATTGGTTGTATTAAGTTGTTTATGGCTAGATTCGAGTCATTCGGAGGACGATTCTCGAGGTAAGGGATTTTTGGAGTAGAGGTTTGCGCGGTTTGAGGTAAGTAACACTTCTAAACTTGATACTGAGGGAATGAATCCCCGAACTACGTGTTATGTGGTGGGTGTTGAGATGCGCACATGTTAGGTGATGGACGTGTGGACGTGCACCGTAGTAATTGTAGCTCGGTTGATTCTGTGGAACTGTGCAGTTACCCAGTCTTGTTGTTATTCATGTGATCTCCATGTGTTAGAGATATTGAGATGTGATCTGTGTTAGACATCATGTTTAGGCTATATGCTTATTCAGTTGGGACCCATAGAAGTTATTTCTATTGTTGAATTTGCTTAAATTGCAATTATGTATTCAGTCATATCCATCATTTGCATATCATGTCTCAGTCTTTGTTGTTATTTATTGTTACATCATGTATCATTTTTAGGCTGATTGGCATGAGATTTGTGAGCCCGAGAGACTGGAGAGATTGATGACTGAGCTGGGGCCTAAGAGTCGTGTTGTGAGTTAGGTTGTGGATCGGTCTGCACGCCGCAACAGGGCTTTTTAGCTTTATATATATTATTAATATTATAGATCGGGTTGCACGCCGCAGTAGGCCTTAAGGCTTTATCTATTATTATAGGATCGAGCTACATGCTGCACAAGGCCATATTGGCTATATATTAGCACTTGAGCAAGATCCGCCTCTGGAGTCTGACATACTAGCAGTGAGCCCAGGTACCGTACAGTGCTGAGTGATTGAGTGTGATGAGTGAGAGTTGAGACAATTAGATTGAGTACTCTGAGAGTGTGAGTATATGAGGTTATCATTGTGATGCATTACATGTGACATGTACATTTGACATGTAGATATAGAGATGTAACATTCCTCATATCAGTCATACTTGGCATATCTTATCAGTGTTAAGCTTAAACTGTTAAACCTGAACGCATGTCTACATTTATGTATTGTATACAAACTTATTTTTGAGATTTCTATGAGTTATTACTGTCATTTCTCCTATCATATTTGTACTGTTATTATATGGATTTGGACTGTACCTATCTGAGCTCATCACTGCTTTTAGCCAAAGGTTAATCCTATCACTTATTGAGTACATTGAGTTGGTTGTACTCATATTACATTCTACACTTCGTGTGCAGATCCAGGTGCATCCGGACACGGCGGCTGCTAGACTTGGAGATTCATCTGCTTGGAGATTTTTGAGGTAGCTGTCTTGGCGTCCGCAGACCTTGACTCTCCTTCTTTCTAGTTATTTAGCACTGTTCTATCTTTTTAGACAGTTGTATTAGAAGTTTTATACGACATTTAGTAGCTCATGTACTCAGTGACACCCGAAATTTGGGAATTTTCCGAGAAATGAAACTCTACACGTGAGTGTTTCCCTTTGCTTCTTCACTATGCTATTTTCTCTTTTGGAATACTAATTTTCTTATCCATCTTTTCTTGTTTCTCAGCAATCATAGAACTTTTCAGTGAACTACTCAACTTCCATGATTGGGTAGAAAAAATGTTGTCTGTCGCTCCTATGGAGCAAACACCTTGCAAATTTCTATCCCAAAAGATTGGGTGGAAAGTTAAAACCCACAGTATGTTACTTTACTTTACCGTGAATTTTTCACTTTTTCCCTCTTATTTGACATCCTTTGTAACTTTCAGGATTTGCTATCCGTGGAGTCCATCCTGCTTCCGCTCTAACAGTTAGACTCAATGTCAACACTACTTAGGAGCAAATTTTGAATATGTCCTCTTCAAAGAGAAAAAACAAAGAATCTCGTGCCTATGATGATGAGGAAGAAGATGAAGGCTCCCTAGTGAAGAAGCCTCGAGTCAGAAAACGCGTTGTCTTGGATGATGAACCCAACGCTCCTCAAACCAGCCTTCAGGCTTCGTGCCTTTTCACCTAATCGGTGAGCCTGAAGATGTCCCTTTAGACATGTTTGAGGATGAAACATTGGTCCTGCCTTGAACCCCTTGTCAAATCCTATTGAAAGGCTTTTTGCTCGAGGATTTGAGATGAAGAATAAGAGTTTGGCTTATTTTCTAATTAGCTACCTCTTGCAACCCTTCCTATGAGCTCGTTGCTCCTGCTATTACTCCTGATACTACTCATGCCGTTGCTCCTAGTGATGAAGTTGTCCCTTCCAGTGGGAGAGGTATGAAGCAGGTTATGATTGAAGTCCCCGAGGTCATGAACTTATTAAAGAAATCCAACCTAGCTGTGGTTTGGTTGAAAGCTTTAATTAGCCCTCTTGAAACAGACAACTTGAATCTCACTCCTCTATCACTCTGATGGATGATGTTATTCATTCTGCTGTCAAGGTATATTTTTCTTGTCTTATCTCTTTCACTTCTTCTTTCTTTAAGTATATAACGATTTTCCCTTTCCGTTTTACAGATCAACTTAACAGGGACAGAGCTAATGAGGAGAGTGTCTTGGACTGAGTAGCAAGTCGTAAAGTTGAGCACGGAAGCTGATAATTGGAAGGAACAATTTGAGAGCCTCCAGTTAGAGAAAGACGTTCTGGCTGGTGAAAAAGAGACTTTGGAGCAACAACTAAGGATCACTACTGATGAGTTAACAGTATTAAAGGCTTCTGCCAATCAAGAAGAGAAGGGAAAGGATAGGATGGAAGCCACATTTGCTGAGCAGCTGTCACGACCCTAACCCTGAACCTGGTCGTGATGGCGCCTCTCGTGAATACAAGGCCAGCCAATTCAAACGAAATCGCATTCAAAACAGTTAATTAGCAAGAAAACAATACAAGCGTAGTTTAATAGCAATCATTCGCTGAAAAATATAGCTACCCATCCCGACAACAGGCCAAACCGGGGTGTCACAATGTCATGAGCAACTAATGAATCCTAATAACAAGTTACTAATTACAATATCTCTGCCACAACTGTTTGAAGAAAATGGAAACAACAAGATAAAAGAGATACGGGGCTGCGGATGCCAACAGCTACCTCGTAGTCTCTGGATCACCGCCTGGACAAGGGCAATCAGTACTCCGGAGCAGAACCAACAACGCCTGAATCTGCACACATGGTGCAGGGAGTAATGTGAGCACTCCAACTCAGTGAGTAATGCATATAAGTAATGACTGAAAGTAAGAAAACACATGAAGCACAAGGCAATCCATAATGAAGCACTGAAAACATCTTTCGCAAACAGTAAATCAGTGAGAAATCAAGTAAAATCTATTTTCAATAGGTAAAGACATGTAAATCTTCAAGTAAATGATGTGAAGTAAAAGAAAGGTAGAAAATCGCCCCTCGGGCTCAGTATCATTTAAAAACACGTCCTTCGGGCATCAATATCACATGGTACAACATCAGCCCCTCGGGCATATCACATGGTACAACATCGGCCCCTCAGGCACATCACATGGTATAACATCGGCCCCTCGGGCATATCACATGGTACAACATCAGCCCCTCGGGCATATCACATGGTACAACATCAGCCCCTCGGGCATATCACATCACAATATCAGTCCCTCGGGCTATATTTCACATCACAATGGGTACCCTGCGCTCACTGGGGGTGTACAGACTCCGGGAGGGGCCCCTTACGGCCCAAGCGCAATATCAAGCCACCTCGTGGCATACATCTAGGCCCCCGGCCTCATATCAATCAAGCCACCTCATGGCGTATATACAGTATCTCAGGCCCTCGGCCTCATATCAGTCACAAGCCACCTCGTGGCATATAAAGTATCTCAGGCCCTCGGCCTCATATCAGTCACAAGCCACCTCGTGGCATATAAATATGGCAGCCCTCGGCCTCATATCACTCAATAAAACCTCACATCTGGCCCTCACTCAGTCAGAAAATCATCACAATCCCCTCGGGCTATAGTAAAACAATAGTCCTCAGCCCAAAACATCATTTAAAATATTGTTTAAATCTCAAACTGAGTAAAGGTGGCTGAGTTGTAAAACAGTGTAACAACATGACTGAGTTCAAGTAACAAGTAAAAACAGTGAGGAAACAGTGATTAAAATCCCCGAAGGGTTCAAACAATTGGCACGAAGCCCAAATATGGCAATCAGCCCAAAACAAGGTGATAACAAGTAAGTTTCAATCAAATGCGTAGTAAAATCATCAATAGGGGTGGACCAAGTCACAAATCCCCAGTAGTAAACGACCCCACGCTCATCATCGAGCGCGTGCGTCACCTCAATATAGCACTACATGTGCAAATTTTGGGGTTTCAAACCCTCAGAACATCATTTACGATCACTACTCACCTCGAACCAGCTAAATCCCTAGCCCGCGACGCCTTTGCCCTTCGAATTGGCCTCCACGCGCGTCGAATCTATCCAAAATCATAACTAATATGTCACAATATGCAGGGGTAACAAAGCCCAAGCAAAAGCAATCAATAAATACTAAGAAATTTCGAAATTAGCAAGACCCGAACCCCGGGCCCATTTCTCAAAGCTTAGAAATTTTCACATCAACGGATTCCTTATCTCCCCACGATTTCAACCATACTAAAATTATCGAAATCTGACATCGGATCGACCTCCAATTCTTTAAATCTAAACTTGAGGATTTTCCACAAATTTTCCAACTTAAATCACCAATTACATACTAGAAGAGCAATAGATTTGGGCAATTTGACCAAGGTTGAGTTAGGAACACTTACCCTGATGTTCCCCTTGAAAATCTCCCAAAAATCCCTTCAAGATTAGCTACAGTCCGAGCTCTATAGCTCCAATTATGTTTAAGATGGCCAAAGTCCGCTCTTTCAAGAATTTGTCCAAGAAAGTTTCCTTTGGATATGTTCTCAAGGCTGATTTTGCTGTGATTTAGGGTGTTTTGGAGATGGTTCTCTTAGTTGGTAACGACAATGGGTTTTGCATGGCTAATATATACTGGTTTCTTATTTATAAAGGGTCAAAAATCGAGACAAAACTCACCAGTCGGGTCAAAAATGCGACCGCACTTTGACCGCATTTTGACGTTGATTTTTATCCAGAAATCTATCTTGGTATGCGATTTCAGTGTACGATATACGGTCCGCATTTCAGACCGCATTTCTGACATGGGTCTTGCCTAGAAAACTATCTGGATTTGCAATCTCATTGTGCAATATGTGGTCCGCATTTGAGAAATGCGACCGCATTCCCGACTCTGGTTTTCTGCAAATTTTTCCAATGATGAAATAGTCCGTCTAATCATCCAAAACTCACCCGAGGCCACTAGGACCTCAACCAATCATGCCTCCATATCTCATAACATTAGTCAAACTTGTTCCAACCTTCGGAACGCTCAAAACAACCTCTCAACACCAAATTTGCGTCGGATTCAAGCCTAAGAACTGCAAAATCTTCTAAATCACTCTTTTGATATAAACCCAACCAAATCACGTCCGGATGACCTGATTGCACACACATCCCAAATGACATATCGAAGCTACAGCAACTGTCGGAATTCCATTCCGACCCTCGGATCAAAATCTCGCCTAACAACCGGAAATCGCCAACATTCTAACTTCACCAATTCAAGCCTATTTCTACACGGGATCTCAAAACCATTCCGACCCTCGGATCAAATTCCGATCAAGCCCAAGAAGATCTCCGCACCTCTTCTAACAAAGTTAAGTTCCCTGAAGCTTCTCTTAAACCTTTGAAGGTTTCTTATGAAGCTGTCAAGGCTCTAAAAGAAGAACTGAGGGTTGAAGTTGAACAATTGGAAAAAGATTACGAGGCTCTCGAGGATAAACTAACTCTAGATGTGAGTTGGGCTTTCCTGAACATGCGTATTGAAACTTTGACCGAGGCTAGCCAAGAAGGCTTTGATCTCGAAGCTAAGATTGCAAAGGTTAAGGATGCAATTGAAACTACTCATCGACACCAAAGTTCATCTACACTCGAGGATGAAAGTTCTAAGGGTGATTTAAGAAAAACGGTTCAGAGGTTGATCCTGCTGATCCCCAGCCTTCATCTTCAAGTCCCCAAGTTGATCATTCTGTTCCTTCTCAACAAGCTCCCTAGTTTTCTATTTTAATAATGTTTTTTTATATTACTTAGATATTTTTGGATGTTTTTTGATTTTTTCCTTGGAAACTTTTGTGAACATCAATATCAATGCTAACTTTCAACATATTTTAAGTATGCTTTTGCTCTTTAATTTTCGAGTTTTTTCTTGAATTATCCAAGTGAAATAAATGCTTTAATATGGCGTGACTAACAGACGGTCTTATTTATAAAAGAGGGTCCTTTTATATAAACGACATTAATGAAGATGATGTCTCATCTTCATATTGGTGTAAAAATATGAAAAATGAAGTAATTTGAAGAAGTTTTATTTGAACATTCAAAATGAATATTCATACATCATTTTCATAAATGCTTTCATTATAGCGGGTTTACAGGTATGGGTATAGTTATCCTGCGACTATATTTGTAGCCTTAACCTAATAGTTCTTGGGAGTTTTCTGTTGAATCTTAATTTCCTGTTGATTCTTCAGTTCTTCACTTCCCATTCAATCTTTGAGCATGAAAATTTGCAATTTTCTTCAAAATTTTTTCTTTGGCCATTGAGCTATGCTTTTGGGTTGTAGTTCTTCCATATGCATAGTCCCCCAAGTATTTGAGCTTTGAAGTGTGAAAACTTGAACACTGGACCAACTTCCCTATATGGTCCTTTCCCTGAAAAAGAAAATATATACGGGACTCGGGGTAATTTTTTAGATGATGATTGCTTAACTATTTTCATCAGAATTGCTGTAACTAGACCGAGAATAATAAAGTATTTCGTGTGTCTTTTGGGTCTAATGTCATTATTTGGTTCGGGCTAGCTTTTTACCTATCATCTAAAATGGCAAGTAAAATTTAAATGAACAAATAACTAATAAACTTTGGGATACCTGATAGTGAATACTTGCTCAAAAGTAGTATTTCTTCAAGAGTACCACATTCCAATTGGAAGGTAACACTTTTTCGTCCATGGTCTCCAATGCGTGTGCTCCTTTTCCAACAATGCCTCGAACTCGATAAGGTCATTCCCAATTCAGACATAATTTCACTTCATTTTTTGCCTGTGTTGACTGAAATACCTTCCTAAGGACAAAGTCACCAATCTTGAAATATCGAAGATTTTCCCTTCTGTTGTAATATTGTCAATCCTTTGTTTCTGCGCTGCCATCTGTATCAAGGCTGTTTCCCTTCATTCTTCTATCAAATCCAAATTGGTACGAAGTATACTCAAACCTCAGGCTTAGTTCTCCTATTTCCACTGGAATGAGTGTCTTAGTGTCATAAACAAGTGAAAATGGAATTTCTCCGTGCTTATTTTTGTCATTGTCTTGTAGGCTTATAATACCCACGTATCACTTCAGGCCACCTGCCTTTTGATTCTTCCAAACATTTCTTCATATTGTTGACAATAATTTTATTTGTCGACTCTGCTTGTCCCTTAGCTTCAAGATGATACGAAGCCGAAGTAATCCTTTTAATTTCCATCCTTTGAAAAAATCAGTGACCTTTGCTCCCACGAATTGTGGCCCTTTATCAAATATGATTTCCCTTGGAACCCCAAATCTACATCTTACATTCCTCCAAATGAAGTCGATAACTTCCTTTTTTTCGTACCTGTTTGAAGGCACCTGCCTCCACCCACTTAGAAAAATAATCAGCCAAAATTAATAAAAATCGTACATTTTCTGGTGCTTGAGGCAGAGGACCTATGATATCCATTCTCCACTTCATAAATGGCCATTGTGCGATAGTTGAATGAAGAAATTTTGTTGGTTTATGCACGTGATTTATGTACCATTGGCATTTATCTCACCTTTTTACGAAGTTTTTCGCCTCGTCTTCCATCTTTAGCCAATAATACCGTGCTCTTATTAGTGTTTTTACTAGTGACCTTCCACCAATGTAATTTCCACATTGTCCATGTACCTTTCGCATCACGTATTCAATTTGTGAGGGTCCAAGGCACCGAGCTAAAGGTCTACCAAATATTTTTCGATACAAATTGCCTTCTATTAAGCAATATCGAGTTGCTTTTATTTGCAGCAACTGGGATTGCTTTTTATCCTCAGGTAATATTCCATACTACAGATAATTCACAAATTCATTTCTCCAATCTCATGTTAAATTATTAAAATTTTATCTCATTCTTGGTTTGATCGAGCGCTGAAGAAACAAGTGCACCACGAATACATTTTTCGTGTTTGAAACATCATATACTGATCTCCAATTTGCTAATGCATCAACCTCCGCATTCTCTTCTCTTGGTATTTGAACAACTTTCCATACTAAAAACTGATCAATAATTTCCGTACCTTTTCCAAATATTGTTGCACGCGTGTTTCTCTAGCCACATAATTTCCTTGCATTTTATTTGCCACAAGTTGTGAGTCGCTTTTGATTTCAACTTGGACAATCCCCATCTGTTTTGCAAGTTCCAAACCCGCAATTACTTCCTCATATTCAGATTCACTATTAGTTATTGGATAACATTTTATTGCTCGCCCAATAATTTCTCCTGAAGGTGAAATTAAGGCAATATCCAAACCTTCTCCTTACATTTGAGGATCCATCAGTATATAATGTCCAAGTCCCCAGATTAAATCCAGTAAATATTCGTACCTCATTTTTAGCTTTAGGAAAATCAGCTACAAAATCTGCTAGTACCTGTGACTTTATGGTAGTTTGAGGCTGATAAACAATATCATATTCACTAATTTTATTGTCTATTTAAATATTCTTCCTAATAAATCATGTTTATGTAAAATATTCCTTAATGGAAAAGTAGTTACCACAGAAATAAGATGACATTGAAAATAGGGTCGTAACTTTCTTAATGCTATTATAAATGTTAGTGCTAGTTTTTCTAGATGAGATATCGTATCTCATCATCTAACAAAGATTTACTAACATAATAAATTGGAGATTGCGTACCTTTTCTTCTCGCACTAGTACTGCACTTGCCGCTACTTCTGATACAGCTAAGCAGATGAGTAATCTCTCTCCATCCCTTGGCTTTGACAACAGAGGCGATTTGACAGATACGCTTTCAAATCTTCAAAACTTGTTGACATTCAACAGTCCATTCAAATTGATTATTTTTTTTAATAAAGAGAAGAATTTAAAACACTTCTGTAAGGATCTAGTTATGAATCTCCCTAAAGCTGCTACTCTCCCTATTAATCTTTGTACTTTCTTTTTACTTGTGAGCACATCCGGTATCTCTTCGATCGCTTTAATCTGAGCCGGATTTACTTCAATTCCCCTGTTAGAGACAAGAAAACCTAAAATTTATCTGAGGTCACGCCAAAGGCGCGCATTTCTCGGGGTTCTACTTCATATTATACTTGCGGAGTATTTCAAAGGTTTCATTCAAATGCCTGAGATGATCTTCTGTGTGTGCCGATTTCACTAGCATGTCATCGATGTAGATTTCCATGATTTTCCCTAAATGCTCTTGGAAAATTTTGGTCACCAACCTCTTGTACGTAGCTCCAGTGTTTTTCAAGAAAAAAGGCATGACTTTATAGCAATAAGCCCTCTTGTCTGTAGTGAAAGGAGTTTTTTCCTCATCTATGTAACGGTCCAACCGGTCTCTAGCGCATCGTTTAGCGGTTTAAGGCCTTGAGTAGCTTCACTTTAGATATTATGACTTGTACGTGTGGTCGGAATTGAATTTCTGGAAGTTTGGAGTTGATTTGGAAAGAAAATTCTAAATTCGGAAGCTTTAAGTTGAAAAAATTGACTAAGGTTTGAATTTTGAGTAAATTACCTCAGAATCAAGATTTGAAGGTTCCAGTAGGTTTGTCTGATGATTTCGGACTTGGGCGTATGTTCGATTTGAGTATCGGGTGGTCCTGGAGTATTTTGGCACTTATTATGGAAAGTTGGCATTTTGAAAGTTTAAGAATTTCATAAATTTGGTTTGAAGTGGAGTTTGATGTTATCAATGTTCGTTTGGGGTTTTGAGACTTGGAATAGGTTCGTATTGTGATTTATGACTTTCACGCAAAGTTTGGCGTCATTCCAAAATGTTTTGATAGGATTCGAACGCGTTCGTCGAAGTTTGGAAGTTTGAAAAGTTTTAAGAAGGATTTTGGTCGTCTATTCATAGTTTTGATGTTTTTTAGTGTGATTTGAGGCCTCACGCAGGTTCGTTTCAAGTTTTGGGACTTGTTGGTGTGAATGGACGGGGTCCTGGAGGCCTGGGGTGTGTTTCGGGATGGTTTCGGAACATTTCTCCATGTTTTGCTGCTGTTGTTGGTTCTGGTGTTGTTCATCACGAACACGTAGGGGTAACCGCGTTCGCGAGGAAGGATTTTTGGCTGCTGGATATTTGTGCTTTGCGTTTGCGATTGAACGCACGCGTTCGCGAAGGTTTGAGGAGCAGAGCTATGTGTTTGCGATTGGGGCATCACGTTCGCGAAAGGAAAAACTAGGCCTGGGAGATTTTAGCCTTCGCATTTGCAGAAGGTGCACCACGTTCGCGAAGGTTCGCCTGGTAAAGCACCGCGTTCGTAAGATTTGGCTCGCATTCACGAAGAGAAGTTTTGGAACTGGAGATGGTAGTGTTTCGCAAACGTGATGGACTTTCCGCGTTCGCGAAGAAGGTCGGACTGGGCAGTGTACTTTTAAAATCGGGGTTTTTGCTCATTCTCACTCCATTTTGTCCATGAGAGCCAATTTTGGAGCAATTTTGGCGTGCCATTTTCATCATCTATTATGGGGTAAGTAATTTCTTAACATTGTGATTTAAATACATGGTTTATATATGGAGTTTAAGCATGGGAATTTGTAGAAATTAGGGATTCGGGGAGATAACCTAGAAATTGGTATTTTTTGATTTTGACAACGAAATTGGATATGGAATTGGAAATAAATCATATATTTGAGTTCGTATAGTTATGGGTAATGTTTATCTTCGATAATTTTTGGAATCCAAGCATGTGGCCCCGAGGGTTGACTTTATCGAACTTTTGAGCGGAGTAGAAGTGATAGACTTGCTATTGTAGAGATTCGACGGGCTTCATGATTAGCCGCAGAATAGCTGTACTCCTTTTACGGATTTCTCCGGCATTATGCGTTTTCATTGAAAGGTTTTCCTTAAAAACTCACACGTTTATCTGTTAGTGCGGTCAAGGACCCGTTAAAGCTTCTTATTCTAATGGGATCGGTCCATTCGCCTTGGCAATATAATAGATACATCTATGGTTCGTGCCGAACAACCCTCGGCAGTGCGCACATTATGATGGGATCGTGTCGTTCGCCTCGGTAGGATTATGTATCACTCTCATGGGAGCAGGTCGTTCGCCTCGGTAATAAAATATATATATCTATGGTTCGTGCCGTTCAACCTTCGGCAATGCACATATTATGATGGGATCAGGCCGTACGCCTCGGCATTTCTATAAAATGCTCTTATGAAACCGTGCGTAATGATTGATAAAAAGCTAGTATATCTGTGAGTTTTCCTTATTTGAACTATGATGACCTATCTGGTGAGGTCCATTACATATATACTCCGATTGAGGAGGTAACAACTAGCTGAGAGCTTGAGTTATTGCTGAGAGGAGAATTTTACCACATATTTATACTTGTTATTTCTGTATTTACCCTGACTCACATATGTTTACTTCTACTGTATCTATCTTATTGGACCACTAGTAAGTGTCGATGTCGACCCCTCGACACTACTTCTCCGGGGTTAGGGTAGATACTTACTAGCTACGTGTTGATATACGTACTCATGCTACACTTACTGCACTTATTGTGCAGGTACATATATGTCTGGTGGTCTTTTGGGCGCAAAGGCGTGACTATTGCGGGGAATTTACCATGAGATGCATTCCATGTAACGATCCGCAGTCTGCAGATTCTCCATCAGAGTTTTTTACATTTTCCTATCTAATTTGTATGCCAGACAGATGTTGTATTTTATTATATTTCCTAGTTGATGCTCATGCACTTGTGACTCTGAGTTTTGGGGGTTCCTATGGGTTGTTCATTATTGTAATTCACGTAATATTATCATTTTGCCCTTGTAAATTCTATTTTATACTATTTAATTAATGGAAAATTATGATTTCAAAAGTAATAAGAATGAGTAACTAAGGTTATCAACCACCGTTGGCTTGCCTGACGGCGGCGTTAGGCGCCATCACGACCTATAGTGGAATTTAGGTCGTGACAGCTTGGTATCAGAGCGTTAGGTTCACTTAGGTCTCACGGGTCATGAGCAAGTCTAGTAGAGTCTTGCGGATCGGTGCGGAGACGTCTGTACTTATCTTCGAGAGGCTACAAGGCTGATAGGAGCACTTCCCTTTTTGATTCCTCATCGTGCGATTTGATTCCATCGAGGCTTGTGCCTTTATTTCCTTCCTACTCAATCTTATGCGACATGGGGCGCTTGTTATCAATTGGGCAACGAGGAGTTGTAGTGGTACTACAGACGTGGTACTGGATGTTTTTCCCTACGTGTTCGGATAGGCTATTATCGTTGCCTTGGGGAAGGATGTTCTTTTGTTCTAGCTCGGTATCTGTATTTCCTATGGTTTCAAGACTGTGCACGGATTACTATGATGTCTATGCGTTGTTATTTCATAATGTTGGTGTAATGGTAGGGTGCTTGTTTATGTTTCGAGGCAGTGAATGACTTGAAAGGAGGATTTCCCAGTGCATGATTCAGAGGTTCGGCATTTAATTCCAGCGGAGGAAAGGCAATCGGAATATAGATGTTCAGGCTTTGGTTGATAGAGCAACGAGACTTGATGTTTTCGAGCGTGGTGGAATTCTCTTTTGTGATGTGGTGTCGTCGTCTTTGTTTGAACGGATTAAGGTTCGCCTGTGTTATGGCCTTCTTTGATTTTCCTTCATGGAAGGGTGCTGTGAATAGTGTCTGAGAAGCGATTGTCAGAGATGGCAGTGTGTGGAGGTTTCAGAATTGAATCGGTGTTTCTAATGCTGATGGCTCGAGAAAGATGGTCTTTGAGGAGGCTTAGAGTTGGTAGCAATTTACTAGTTCAGGTGCTACAGAGATAGGTTTTGATATGAGGCAGCATTTGGGCAGCGAAGGATGAGGAAGGACATGGTGGGAGGTGCCTCGCAGTGGTTGAATTACTATCAGGCCATGTATGAAAAGGGGAAGTCGAGAAGTTTCTTAAAGGAGATGGTTTGACCAAAGTACGAGTGACAGAGTAGCGTATGGATTATGTGGTAGCATAGCCACCTACCTTGAGGAAGATTAGAGCGATTTGGGAGGCAGGGTGGAAAGTGACTAGGTCTACGGTATTTATTTGGAATGGTGGCTACTATGCTGAGAAAGGTTGAATATGACGGGAAGAAGTTGTCTTGGAGTGTCTAAGGGTGTAAGAGCTTGATTATCGTTATGGGATACGACGTGACTTCGAGTTTGGAATTTATCGGACTTTCAGTTGATGTCAATGGGGAATGAACAGACTTGGACAGCCGGTGGATGAGCATGGGCTCAGGAGGGTTTATTGATTTTGTAGTAGTGATACCCAGTGCAGCATCGTTGGAAGATGTCGGTATGGGATTCCACAGGTGGATCATCTCCTGTGAGTAGGTTAGCGGTTGCATGATTTTGATGAAATTTTTACGAAGAGTTCTACTTACTACCTGGTAGAAGGTCGAATATACGATTGTGGAATAATTCGAAATGTTCATGAAAATTTTAACAAGAGATTACGAGGAATTTGGCGGGTTGGCGGTGCGAGATCATGGTAATTGAGAAGGAGGAATCTTTGTGGGTTCTACATTATGTGATGGTAACTTAAAGCTAAGTGGGGGAGCCCACCGTGTACGATTGGATCGCGTGGTTGTCTGCTTGTGCTGCTTCAGGCTATCGGTGCATTGGTAGATTATTTAAGACTAAGAAAGAAAACATCATGGGTAATTCGAAAAGGATTTGATGAATGTGTGCTATATATCGCCTTATTGATTCATGCACAGATTTAGGGAAGATTCAGAGTTTATGCTTCTGGTAGATGTGATGTACAAGGAAAAGTAATTCATCCGGTTATTTCTTTGGGAGTGATCATGTGCTGACAGCACACTAGAGTTTGGCTTATATTCAGGACCAAGTCAGAGTGGTTGACTCTCAACAGTGGTTCTAATGGGTTCGTTACGTGGTTGGAACCGTGATTTTGTAGCAGAGTGTGAAGAATACTTAGAGAATTTTCTGCGTTATCATCGGGTCTACGGGGCAGTATTGGAAAAATGGGAGAAATGGTTTTAGATTCGCGGAAGGTCTTTCAGAATAGGTGTACCAGTTGGAGATGCTATTGTACACATGAGGAAGGTATGAGATGGTACATGGGTATTGAGACGATGTGGTCTCGTGAACTGGGTCACTCGGGAGGAGTGTTCTTGAAAGGAGCTACTATTATTTCTAAGGCAAGTCAAGAGTGAATTGGAAGAGGTTGGTTCGGCTAGTAATGGTTGAATCAGCATGATTGTGGCAATGATCATTTCCTTTGGCACGTGAAGTTATATATGTGGTTTGTGGTTGTACGTGCGGGCTCGACAGCCACCATAACTTGATTGATTTGGGAGGTATTTGATTCAAATGGCTTTGTGGTGTAATTGGATTACGGAAGAGTCGTGGCGGTTTAGATCACGACTTGAGGTTTATATTTTCTGCAGTTTGGGAATTAAGTTGCATGTTGCATTGGTTCTTCTGAAATGAGTTAAGTGAAAGGTTCCTAGCCAATGGAGTGCTTATTCTACCAGCAGTTCAGAGGTTATGATGAATTCTTGTACTCTCGCGTAGCGGCATGATAGATGCAGTACGCGGCATGGGAATTCGAAAGTTGAGGATCAAGGTAGCGGTTCAATGTTGACAAGAATGTCACGTGGTCGGATGAGCCGGGAAAAAATTAGATGTTCAGAGTAAGCTGACATTATCATAGTGTCACCTGGGAATGGTGTTCTGTGGAAGGAGCATTGTGTACTGATTTTTGGGTTATTGAATTTCTTTACAGATTAGTACGGTTGGTGGTGTGGAGGTGCAGACTTTGCTACCTGGTGCGGAAGGTCGTGGGAGCGTACCCCACGGGGAGATTTGTATAAGTGTGACATATTAGTCTCTTGATTGTTAAAGATCAAAACCAAGTATGGAGATTTTTGGTACTATCGTTAATGTGAGAGTTTATGCCTGGAAGGTGCCCTATTCCTTTGATTATGAACTGTGGGAGTTGTTTCGTATTGAGACGGCTTGATTATTAGCACATGTGTTGAGTTCCCGTGTAGCTTGTGTTGTTATATGAGCAGGATGGCTCTCGAGATGCAGGTCATTTATCGCACCTTAGTTGTGCTTGGGTTTTGTGGCATATTGTTATCTGTCTCCCCAGAGTTGTATTTCTGCACTTGGTGTGCTTGTGGCCGATATTCGGTATTCCGTAGGTAGAAGCATTATGGCTTGATGGGTATGTCCTTATTTATTGTTATGAGTGGATCGGGTGGTATGCCGCCACGGGTACCTTATTCGGATCGGGTTGCACGCTGCAATGGTATCATGTTTGGTCGGGTTGCACGCCGCAACAGTATCATGTGTGGATCGGGTTGCACGCCATAATAGTGATATGTTGAGTACGGTTCCCTATATTTATTTCTGTGTATTTTGTTTCTCATTCGCTGAGAAGGGTGCATAACATCTGTTCGACCGTCTTATTCGTTACGGGGGCTGGGAATTCTTTTTCAAAGTTCATTCCTCCTTATGTGTCACATTCAAGTTGTAGCTTATCGATGCAATGTGGTGTCATATGAGATCTGGGATAGTGTTTGAGGTGGCTTATTGCGTGAGCAGCTTGTACTGGGTGAGACGAGATTATTGGACCTGAAATTAGTGCAATCAAATTTATATAAGGTACATTAAAGAGCAAATAACGTTATGGAATCATAATGAGGTAATGGTCCTGTCAGGATGAGAGACTCCATGATTTGTTGATTCGGCCGGTGGTTATCAATTTCTACACATCTCTTTCGTCGTGGCAGTATTGCGAGAGTTGGATCAGGGTTTATATGTGTTTTGAGGGATATTGCGGGCACCAATTTGTGAAATGGCAGCTATTATGGTTGGAGGATGTTATTATGGTCAAGTGAATTATATGGTACATCGTGTGATTTAGCGGGGGAGCATGTTCATGATGGGTACAGTGTCTGGTGGTTGATGCGGTGTTCGTATGTTAGAATCAGGTCTCGTGGAAAATTCTGGATGTTGGAATTTGGTTCTAAAGCTTGTTAGCTAAGGTTATAGGAAGGATCTTCAATCTGGCTCGAGTTAACATGCTCACAGGGATTGTGGTGGCACGGGTAGGTGCACGAGGTGTTGAACAGTGATGTTGGACAACTCCGGAACAGTTCTTAGCACGTTCGATGACAAACATATGTTTAAGTGGGGGAGAATGTAATGACCCCACCGGTTATTTTGAGCTCTAGCATGTTGTTCAGCGGTTTAAGGCCTTGAGTAGCTTCACTTCATGTATTATGACTTGTACGGGTGGTCGGAATTGAATTTCGGGAAGTTCGGAGTTGATTTGGAAAGAAAATTCTAAATTCGGAAGCTTTAAGTTGGAAAAATTGACTAAGGTTTGACTTTTGAGGAAACGACCTCGGAATCGGGATTTGAAGGTTCCAATATGTTCGTATGATGATTTTGGACTTGGGCATATGTTCAGGTTGAGTATCGGGTGGTCTGGGAGTATTTCGGCTCTTATTATGGAAAGTTGGTATTTTGAAAGTATAAGAATTTCATAAGTTTGGTTTGAAGTGGAGTTTGATGTTATCGATGTCTGTTTGGGGTTCCGAGCCTTGGAATAGGTTCGTATCATGATTTGTGACTTGCATGCAAAATTTGGTGTCATTCCAGAATGTTTCGATATGATTGGGACGCGTTCGTCGAAGTTTGGAAGTATGAAGAGTTTTAAGAAGGATTTTGGTCGTTGATTCGTAGTTTTGATGTTGTTTGGTGTGATTTGAGGCCTCAAGCAGGTTCATTTCAAGTTTTGGGACTTGTTGCTGTGAATAGACGGGGTCCCAGGGGCCTCGCGTGTGTTTCAGGATGGTTTTGGAACATTTCTCCATGTTTTGCTATTGTTGTTGCTAGTTCTGGTGTTGTTCGTCGCGAACGCGTAGGGGTAACCGCATTCGCGAGGAAGGATTTTTGGCTGCTGGGTCTTTGTGCTTCATGTTCGCGACAGAACGCATGTGTTCGCGAAGGTTCGAGGAGCAAAGCTACGCAATCGCGATTGGGGCATCGCATTTGCGAAAGGGAAAACTGGGCCTGGGAGGTTTTAGACTTCGCGTTCGCGGAAAGTGCACTTCGTTCGCGAAGGTTCACCTGGTAAAGCACTGTGTTCGCTAGATTTGGCTGGCGTTCACGAAGAGCAGTTTTAGAACTGGAGCTGGTAGTACTTCGCGAACGTGATGTACTTGCCACATTCGCGAAAAAGGCCGGATGTCACGACCCAAACCGGAGGGCCGCGACTAGCACCCGGACCCTACTCGCCGAGTGCCGACGTACCTGTCGTCAAACCTCTCTCATTTTCTATAAAGCTGACGAGATCAAGATAAATAGCAGACAATAATCATAATCAGCTTAAACTTTCCGATAATGACATGTACATACATATATAATATGGCCAACAAGGCTGCAATGCAAAAACTGTACAGCAAAATACATTTGCCGACAAGGCAATCTTACTATACATAAGTCAACCCCTTGTCTGTGAGCCTCTACAGGAAGACAAGTAATGCAACCTGTGTCGGAACAGGGCCCCGACATGCCCAAAATTCCTATGACAAAATGCATACTAAGACCACGGCAAGTCCGAAGGATGGATCTCGCCAATATCCGCTGAACTGCGCAGCCTACTGTAGTAGGGGAGCCTCGTCTATGTGTCTGTCCGGACCTGCAGCACGACATGCAGCATCCACAGATAAAAGGATGTCAGTACGGATAAAGTACTGATTATGTAAGACAGGAAAACATTATATAAGAACAGTAATATGCGTCGGGATAAGAAACATACAACCTGTACTATCTGAGTGCCTCTAAGGGTGACTGACCATGAAATGCCTGATGTGCATATGCATATACATGTATCCTTTATATATATATATATGCCTCTGTGGGCCTCATCATCATCATATACATACGCCTCTGTGGGCCTCATCATCATCATACCCAACTGATCAGTGGTTGCACAATAGGTGCCATACCCGGCCGACTATAGCGCGGCTCGGTAGAGTAAAATAGCTGTCGACTATAGCGCGACTAAGTAGAGTAACACATATACATATGTATAGTTGAACAATAGGTGCCATACTCGGCCGACTATAGCGCGGCTCGGTAGAGTAAAATAGATAATGCATGCTGGACTCATCGAAATCACACTTTCTGAACCTTTCAAAGTGACGTAAGGTCGAAGGAACAACACACATCAATCCTCCCATAAGAGAGGAAACAATATAAGCGCTTCTAGCTTTCAAGAGTAGAGTATCTTTGAGGGCTCGTTCATTGCGTTGTGTATAATCGGAGTTGTGCAAAAGAAGGAAAAGGGCAGTCTCACATACCTTGTATACTCTGCACCAATTTCAAGCTATGCAAATGTCGTACTCCTTAGTCTACAATAAAAGAAACGATTCTATCGTTATCCTCTAAGCGTTATAGTTATTATTAACCACAATCCTAAATTTATATGGTGTTTCTCCACACCCTTCTTCCTCCAAAACTCCACAAAAGTAGTAGTAAAACATGCAGTCCAACAGCAACCCAAAACAACCACAACCTGGTCCATTACCAGTAATTAACTTGAACCCACGGCTTCCGATCACCATCCCGTGAGTTCTTACATGCATAGAACGAATTATCAAGAATTCCCAGGAGAAAGAATGTATGAAAGAGAGCAGTAACATACCTTGCATGTTGGATAACTCTGCCCTCTTCCTTGGTTCTTCAACCTCTAAATTTTACTCCCAATTAGGGCTTGAAAGAGAGGGAAAATCGGTTAGGGCCTTTCCTTAGTTCTTCAATCTCTAGATTTCTCTCCCCAATTAGAACTTGAAGCGGAGGGAAAATTGATTTAGGGTTTGTGTGGGATTTTTGAGAAGGCGTTGCAGGGGTTTTATTTCGTCTGGGAGGTCTGAAACAAGGATGAAATAACTAGCTCTTGGCCGACTTGGAACTTTTATTCTTGTCCTTTAATTTGGCAAATAAGCGACGCACGTGCTTGTCGCCTACCAGTCTGCGATCGCATTTACGTCGCAGAACCAACATGGGGTTCGCATTCTAGACACGGATCTCAGCCCAGAAATCTGTCTCATTCTGCGACATAGGAGGTCTGATTTGCGGTCCGCATTTTAGAAATGCGATCGCATATTGACCGCATTCCTGACGTAGATTTCTGCCCAGAAATCTGTCTCAGTTTACGATACATTGGGTACGATATGCGGTTCGCATTTTAGAAATACGACCGCACTTATGACCGCATTTCTGGCATTGATCTTTGTCTAGAAACCTGTCTTGGTCTACGATTTCAGCGTGAGAAAATACGGCTCGTGTGAGGGTTTTGCGGTAGCATACCCAACTTTGCGAAGCCTTTTGCTCTTTTCTTGACTTTTTGAACTCCTTTCCTGTTCTTAAGACCTTATAGGTAGACTATCTTACGGCGCAATCTAACATACGCAATTATGGGTTGTAACACCGGACTGGGCAGTGTTCTTTTAAAATTAGGGATTTGGCTCATTTTCACTTCATTTGTCCATGGGAGCCCATTTTGGAGCAATTTTGGAGGGCCATTTTTATCATCTATTATGGGGTAAGTGATTTATTCACATTGTGAAATAAATACATGGTTTATATATGGATTTAAGCATGGGAATTTGTAGAAATTTGGGATTTTGTGAGAAAAACTAGAAATTGGTATTTTTGGATTTTGACCACGAAATTGGATATGGAATTAGGAATAAATCATGTATTTGAGTTTGTATTGTTACGGGTAATGTTTATCTTCAAAAAATTTTAAAATCTGGGCACGTGGGCCCGAGGGTTGACTTTATCAACTTTTTGAGCAGAGTTTGGAATTGTTTGAATTTATTAATTATGGGTATTAGGGTATATTTTGATTGGTTGCACATTTGACTAGTTTTGGATCGACGAGCATCAATTTGAGGTGTTAAAGAGGTTTTGGAGCCGGTTATAGAACTTCGGAGCGAGGTAAATCTCCTATCAAACTCTGTGAGGGGGATACTACCCCTAGGTGATGTGTTTGATATGTGCTACTTGTTTCGGGGGCTACGTACGCACCAGGTGACGAGAGTCGTTACGTAGCTAGATTCATGTTATGTCCGGGTAGACTTAGGTTCTCGCCATGCTATAACTGTACTATTTGAGTTGTCTCTTGCCTATTAAATTCCTTCATTTTTACATTGCGACTTGAGACTATACTTGTGTAGAGTGATAGACTTGCTATTGTAGAGATTTGACGGGCTTCATGATTAGCCGCAGAATAATTGTACTCTTCTTACGGATTTCTCCCGCTTTATGCGTATTTCATCGAAAGGTTTCCTCATAAAAATTTATAACTCATACGTCTATTCATGAGTGGGGTCAAGGACCCATTAAAGCTTCTTATTCTAATGGGATCGGGCTGTTCGCCTCTACAGTATAATAGATACATCTACAGTTCGTGTCGTTCGCCCCTCGGCAGTGCGCACATTATGATAGGATCGAGCCGTTCACCTCGGCAGGATTATGTATCACACTCTTATGGGAGTGGGTCATTCGCCTCGGCAATAAAATAGATGTATCTATAGTTCGTGTCGTTCGACCCTTGGCAGTGCACATATTATTATGGGATCGGGCCATATGCCTTGGCATTTTTATAAAATACTCTTATGAAATCGTGCGTAATAATTGACAAGAAGCCAGTATATCTGTGAGTTTTCCTGATTTGAACAGTGACGACCTATCTAGTGAGGTCCACTATATATATACTCTGATAGAGGAGGTAACAACCAGCTGAGAGCTTGAGTTATTGCTGAGAGGAGAATTTTACCACGTATTTATACTTGTTATTTCGTTTATTTACTCTGACTCACATTTGTTTATTTCTACTGTATCTATCTCATTGGACCACTAGTAAGTGTCGATGTCGACCCCTTGTCACTACTTCTCTGTGGTTAGGCTAGATATGTACTGGGTACGCGTTGATTTACGTACTCATGCTACACTTGCTGCACTTATTGTGCAGGTACATATATGGTGGTCTTTTGGGCAAAGGCGCGGCTATTGCGGGGACTTTACTGTGAGCTACATTTCATGTTACATTCTGCAATGTCTCCATCAGAGTTATTTATATTTTCTATCTAATTTGTATTCCAGAGGAATGTTGTATTTTATTATATTTCCTAGTTGATGCTCATGCACTTGTGACACCAGATTTTAGGGGTTCCTACGGGTTGTTCATTATTGTAATTAATGTGATATTATTTTACCTTGTAAATTCTCTTTTATACTATTTAATTAATGAAAATTATGATTTCAAAAGTAATAAGAATGAGTAACTAAGTTGATCAATCACCGTTAGCTTGCCTGACGGCAGCGTTAGGCGCCATCACAACCTATAGTGGATTTTGGGTCGTGACATTCCAGGGGATCCATTTTTATTGATCACATCCAGAATACGCATCTAAAAACTTAAGATTTCATGACCTGCGGTAGAATAAATTAGTTGGTCTTTGGGGCATGCTTTATTCATATTAGTATAATCTATACATACTCGCCATTTTTTCATTTTTCTTTGGGACTACAACAGTATTAGCTAACCAGTTAGGGTACTTTGCCTCTCGAATTGAACCAATTTTCAGAAGTTTCTATACCTCCTCTTTAGTTACCTGATTTTCGAATGCTACTTGCTTTCGTTTCTTTTGCTTTATCGGGGGGCGTACTGGATCTTAATTGCACTTGTGAGTCATTACCTCCGGTGGAATACCTGTCATATCTGAGTGCGACCAAGCAAACCAATCAGTGTTAGCACGTAAAACTCAATTAACTTACTTTTCATCTCCTGGCTTAGGTTTGTTCCAACATAGACTTTTCTGTCAGGCCAATGGACGAACAATATAATAGCTTCGAGCTTTTCCATAGTTGTTTTAATAGTTTTGTTTCTCCTCTGGGTCCTGGATCACGTTGGGTCTCGCATCTATATCTTCTTCGTTTCTCGTAATTTCAGTTGGGGTAAAAGACAAGTTCCCCTCAACTAAGCACTGTAATTGCTCTTTTTCATTTCCGTCTTTGGATGTTCCATTAGTCACAGTGATTGTGTTGGTTTCTCGTGATGCTTGCTGATACTCGCTGATCTAACGAATTCCCCACTATGATGGGAATTTGATTACCTGATGCAAAGTTGATGGAACTGCATCCATATCATGAATCCATGGCCTTCCTAAAATTATGATGTAAGTCACGTCTGCATCCACCACTTGGGATTTGGTATCTTTCATGACACCCTCGGCAAAGGTAGATAATGTAATTTCTCCCTTTGTTATCATACTTAAATTGTCAAAACCAGATAAACATCAAGCCTTGGGTATCACAGGATAAGTCGCTTATATCTTGTTGACCACTCTTAATAATATAATATTCATATAACTACTTGGATCAATAAAAACTTATTTTAACATTAGTATCATAGACAAGTAAAGATATTACCAGCGCATGATTGTGAGGGATGAACAAGCCATCTGCATCCTCATCGTCAAATATTATGTTGTCTCCTTCCAAGACTTGTCCAATCCACTTGTCGTGGGTCACTGAGATCTTGGATGTACTTTTTGCTGCAGTGTATGTAACTCCATTAACCTCCTCACCCCCGGTTATTACATTTACTATCCTTTTTGGAGATGGAGGCTTTGGTGGTTCTTGCTTGTTTTTCATATAAGATTGCTTTCCTTTCTCACTAAATAGATCAGTGAAATAACCTTTTTTAGTAAATAATCAACATCTGCTTGTAGAAGCCTGCAATCTGTTGTTCTATGATGATGATAATTATAGAATTCACACCAGAATTTCTGACTTCTCTTGCTGGGATCTGATCTCATCTTTTTTGGCTATCACACCTTATCACCCATACCTCTTAACACAGCTACTAACTCAGATACTGACATTGAAATTATAGTTTCCTTCTTTTGATCAAGAATTTTGATCGTTGCTTCTTGTTATATCCTGTTCCTTTGCAAATCAAGAAGAAAAACTTGCTTCCTTCTACCTTGATCTCTCATCAACTCGTGCCTGTTCTGATTTTGACCGAAGATCTCGTCCCGCAGGTCCCATGTAAGGCTCGTACCTATTTTTTCGGATCTCCTTTCTGATTCTAGGTGCCTAGGTCCGATCCTCTCCTCCACTGTTGGTTGGGACACCTTATCTTCTTTTATTCATAGCTTTGTACTGTACATGTTATAAACATCATTCCAAGTGGTTGCAAGAAATTCCCGTAAGCTTTCATTTAACCTTCTCGTGACTTAAGAACTTCTCTCGTTCAAGTTACTTGCAAATGTCATTGCTGCCTAATTATCAGTTACACGAGGTAATATCATTCTTCCACACTAGAATCGATCCACGAATTCCCTGAGCAATTTCGTACTCCCTTACTTTACCTCGAAGATATCTTTCATTCTTTTCTCTACTTTTTAAGCTCTGGAATGTGCTTTTATGAATGAATCTGCAAGCTCAAAAAAGAGGCAATTGAAATTCAGATAAGAGAGAATACCATGCCAGTTCCTCTTTCATAAGAGTTTCACCAAATTTATTCACCAATACTGATTCAATTTCCTGCTTGGTTAAATCGTTCCCCTTGACTCCTGTAGTAAATACAGTGACATGATCTCGTGGGTTAGTAGTCCCATCTTACTTGAGGATATCAGGCATCTTGAACTTTTTTGGTATCGGTAACGATGTTATACTTGGCTTCCATGATTGCTGCAAATACTTGTAATTATCCACTTTTTTTTTCGTGGTCGGTACTCCTGATATCTATTTATCCGCTCGTTCTGTTTCTTGAGCTGTTTCTGCAAGGTCAGTAGTAGATTTTATAAATTAGAATTATTTGGCGTACATGTTCTTCCGGCTCCAGAATTATTTGGTATTTCCTCACTTTCAGAGTATTCAAGCCCCGAATGAGAGTTTTCCACAGTTGTGTTAACCAGTGGTGGAGCCTGAATAACACTCAGCATTCCACTTGCGAAGGCACGCAAGGCTTCACCAATCTGTTGAGTAATAAATTGCTTCAAGTTATCTTGTTCACTTGATTGTTCATCAATTTGTTGTCCAACGCTATGATTAGCAGATCTAACAGGTGAATTTTCTCGTGAACACGGTGGAGTGTGTGTGGGTGTGTGATGTGGAGAGTCCATCCTTGTCGTCCATCTTCCACCTGAACAATTTCATTAGTGGTAGACATAATTTATTGCTAAAGACAAAATATGTAAATGAAAAGTGAAAGGATTACTAGATTTTCCGGGAGTGAAACCAATTCCAATTGGAAGGTAACGCTTTTCGAGATTTTCCGGCAACGGAACCAATTTGTTTAAGCAAAAATTAGTTTTTATGGTCAAATCAAATAGTAGAATAATCGGAATTTCTAATAACCAATTTGACTTCACTTTTCCTAATATAGATGAACAAGAAATAATAAAATATTGAGAGAATAAGGGGAAAAAATCTTATTGATAGTCGCCGCTTCCTTTGGAGAAAAGAGAAACAAATTCTTCAAATAGCAGAGAATAAAATATAAGTGATTGACAGTATAATTTTGTGAATTCCTTGATGATCGTATAAAATATAGTCTAAGGGAAGTTTATATAAGGGTACAATATGTAACTGCTTTGCCCTACTTAATTCTCGCCCGTTACTAATATTTATTACATCGATTGCCCTTTACTTCTGTAATTTATAATGGTTGTGGTAATAATATTCAATCGCGTACAATCAGGGATTGTGTCGATTTATTTCTATATTCGTGGCTAATAATGAGTTTTCCTTCTTTGTAGTCTTTAATCATGCATCCCGCACCCATCTCTTCTTTTTCAGTTATCATATGCGGTATCTTTGTAAACAATTAATCCTGTGGATGTTTTACACATGCTTAATCCTCCTAACCCTCATTCTTCTCTATTGCTTTGACTCTCATGCTACCTGTCAGCATATCATTAGTTCACGTGGCGAGTCTATTTTTCTACCAATACATCTACCATCAACCCTATTCCACCCATAAACTACACTGCAGTCCTTAATCCATTCACACCCATCCAGGAATCTGACCCTATGTCACTTAAACCAATTATACTTGTATGGAGAACTGACAATTACTTGGACTAAGAAGGAATCCGATCGACTCTACATGAGACAAAATTTACAATACCTATAATTGCTAAGATTTCTTACGGCTGTCCGGGTTTACGTATAAGAAGTTAGGCACATCATTTCAATCCAATTGGAGATTAATGGAGCATGTAATATCAGATTCTTGGAGGAGAGACATATCTTGATCAAGTTTGCTTAACTTGAAGACTATCCTACTTTGATTTCGCAAGCATGTGAATTGAGATTCAAAAACAGGATCTTTCCATTAAGATTCTTGAAGTGGGGTCAATGGTTTACCCCTTTAAAAGAGACATCAATAGCGGTGGCTTGGATTTCGTTTTTAGGCCTTGTAAAGAACCTATTTGATAAATCAAGACAGGTAATTAACAAATGAGTAATCTAGTAAGAGGGGTTAAGAAGAAACTTTTTTTTACTCCCAAAATTTTAGTTCAGGAGATAAGTAGAATCTCTTCATTTCATGATTCAATGAAATATCTTGAATTGAATGTTAAAATCCATATTTTCAATGGCTTATGTAGTTGGGACTCCATTGGTGGTTGATAAAACTACTAATATTCAATCATGGCCTAGTTGTGGAGAACTCAACTTAATTGTTTAGATGAGGATTTGAGGGAAGTGCGATCGAAGCAGAAAAGAATACAGTATGATTACCTGCCTAAGCATTGTACACCATTGCATGTTACAAGGCCATGGTAAGGAGGGGTGTTGGGTTTTACACCCTGAATATCGTCCTATGAGAGATGAACAAGTTATGGAAAATCGAGAGAATTTGGGTGAGGAGATTCCAACTATGCAAAAAGAAGGTAAGTCCACTGCCTCCACTGAATTCACAGCATGGTTTACCAAAAGAAAATGGAGGAAAGTGGAGCCTAAGTCATATATAGCTGCAACTTCAAGATAGACATATATATAAATCGTCTCTCACACAAAATTTCAATTATTCTATACATCATTAGGCTGTTAGGCATAAAATGAGATCAAAATATTTAAAATTTTGCGGGGAACTGCAAAAAAGATGAGGACTGTTAAGAATTCATCACTCACATTAGTTTAGTCGAGTTCCCATGAATGAGAGTATGACTTGTATGTGATGGGAATGGTTTGATTCAACAAAATAAAAAAGGTGACTTCGATCAAACCATGAGCGGACTGTTATGATAGAATAGAATATATGGTTGCGATAAAGTTGTGTAGTTAAGAAATGCCTACTACCTTGCCTATATAATTTCTGTTGGATTTTATATATATATATATATATATATATATATTATATCATCATTATTATACTTAAAGTAGGAACACTTTAAGTTGAAAGTTAATTTATAAATTTACCCACCACAAGCTAAGTAACAATTTTGCCTCTCAATCAAACACTATTTCAATAATATTGGTGTACAAAGAGGTAAATATACATGCTAATGAGGATAAATAAATTTGTAAATACAATGAACAATGGACTTTAATGTCCTTTAGAAAACGTACTTATTCCTTCACAAATGGGTACATATATCTCCTGAATCTCAAAACTGAAGAATTTGAAGTGTTGTAATTGATAAAACAATGAAAACCAAAGGATTTCTTATTAAATGGGTGCATTAACTAGGAATTAAAGAGTTGCAATTGATAAAACGATATAATTCAGATTCATCTTCAACAAAACTAACGGTATATCTAGATGGTCAATCTTCTAATTAAGTCTATTCCTTCTTTTTGGATTACTCTCTATATATATAATGGTAGTGGTGAAGACTAACAATCTATCATTATCGATGTCTGTCTATATGGATATTAGATTATGAGATTCATCTATATGCTTGTGAATTGTGATACACTGATGTTTGTTGCTTTTTGGAGATTTATTGTTTACAACAAAGCTGGTTGGCCCGTAACGACTGAATAACAAAAAATCTGTGAATTTTTCTGCCTTTGCATGCTTTATGTATCATTCCCTTTTAAGGGAGTATGACTATGGTATACATCTCTATGCGCTCAATGCTCTGCTCTCTTCCAACCTCTCTAGGTAACTAGGTCAGTATACATGTACACTGTTTTGCCTACAAAAATTAGTTTTTTTTTCAGTTAATATGTTTCCTTTCTTTTTTAATTGTCATCCCCAATATTTGTACGTTATATAAACAGTCTCCTACTTATATGAAAATCAAATCATGGCGTCATTTGTAAATAAAAGCTCTCATCGAAGGAGCAGCCATTGAAGATGAAGAAAAGAAAGGCAAAACGCATTGCGAAGATGTTATTGACACACTGCATCTTCGTTAAATTTTGCAACTTATTGCTTTATTTGTTTTTGCCCAGAAAGAGAAGAATTTAAGAATAATTCTCTTTTATCTCAGTATGTCCTTTTGCCTTAAATTTTTTGTAACAACACTGCAGGTTATTATGTATAGAATTCTTTATGCTAGAGAAGAAGTTAAGAATCCTATGGATTGGACATTTGGCGGGTTTTCCTTTAAAAATTCAGTTGGAGATTATAAATTAGTGGTACGAGATTTTTAGGCTTTTGATTGTGTGTTAGCTGAAGTAGGTATATAAGTTGCAAACTTGGTTTTAAGTGAAATTATGGTTAATATATTGATCACTATACACTTAGGTGTTCATCACCGAGGCAATTATGCATCTTTCAAAAATTTGAAAGTAATTTAACACCTCAGTTAGTGGTAATGACCAGCAGGGGCGGATCCACCCCTTTCAGGGCAGCCGCTAAATTGATAAATTTTTTACATATTCATGCTAAATTTTTTTTAAACTATGTTAAATATTTATTTTTGCCACCCGCAGTCGTAAACTAGACAAAGGCGTCATGGCTGGTAGATCTTTTTGAAAGTTTTTCTCAAGTATAAAATTTATTTTTTGGAATTTATCTTGAACCTTGTCCGACTTCCCCATTTTTTTGTGCTTTTTATTTTCTTTTGCCCCGGTCATTTTCCTTTTTTCTATGTTCTACTATTTTATATGTGGTATCTAGCAAGAACACTCAAAAAAAAGACTCCAAAACTTTAAAATTATATAAAATAAGCATTCCTCTTAATCTTAAATTTATGAGTTTTGTTCTTTCAAATCCGAAAAACTTGAGTCTTAATGGGAGCTTTGGATTGAGATGAAATTTTTTCATCTTTTTTTAAATTATATCATAATTTGTGTTATTATATAGTTATTTAATATAACTTATCTCTTTACTATTAAATTATGATAAAAATTTCGTAAGCATTACTTAAAAAAAATATGAGATTTATGATTTTGATTATTGGGAACTTTACTTTATTTAGTTTTGTACTTATGGGGCATAATTTATTTATTGAAGATATTAAAATTTCTTATTCTAATTGATGTAATTCCTTTATTGAAGATGTTATCTCACCTATGTAAATTTATTTTAATATGCAGAAAAAGATGTAATCTCCTATTGAAATGTTGATTTTACTTGTGTTGTTGTAATAAATATATTATTCTTTATTTAAAATGCTAATAATGTTTGTTTTTTGATATCTGAGATATAATTTTTATATTTGTAAATAAAAAATACCTATTAGGTTGACCCTAATAAACTCAAAAAAATCAAATAAACGTTCCTAATAAATTTCATATTAGTCATTAGAAGGTATATATTAAAGTAAATTATGGCACTCGCCACCTTAAAATTCTAAATCTGCCTCTGATGATCAGTAAAGAAGAAAACATTTATTTTTCCACTTCCAGATATTAAACTTTGGAGAGATCACTTATCTAATTGGTTAGAGTTCCTCATCTTGTTTTTATTTCATTTGTTTCTTTTCTCCTTCTCAAAGAAAGTCTAATGTGTTCACGCCTATATAATTTACACCATATTAGAGATCAAGAAAAAAAAAAGATGAAATAAAATATCAGATAACGACAATAAAATGTTCTTGAATTATTTTCTTCAACTTTATTTTTATAACTCAAAACATATTTCAAATATATATATATATATATATATATATATATATAAGAAAAATTAAAATATCAAAATGCCCATTAAAAGTTTAATGGCCATTTTACCCTTCAGTCAAATATTACTCCTATAATGTTATTGTGTGCGTAAATATAATTATACATTTATGTTTTGTTTCTTTCATCTTCCATGTTAATAGCCTTTCTATGCCTTCTTACATCCCTTACAGCATTATAAATTTTCTTACTTATTATTGATTGTTTGTATCTTTCATCTTCTACTGAAATAATAATAATTTTCTTGCACAACTTTTCACATTCTTTCAAGTATTCCATAAAAGTGCAAAATAAGATGTCTAAAAATTTATATATACTAAAGTAAAATAAAATGCATCAAAGAAAAATGACTTTCTCTTCGAAAATAATACTTTTTTTCTTTACCAAACGACTCGTATCCTATCAAAAACTTTCTGATAGAGAACAAGAAGCATAAGAATATATGTACATTAACAACAAGAGGATTATTTGCAGTTTCCTCTTCTGTCTTCTCATTTTTTTAAGTAAGTGTCACTTTATCTTTTTTATAAAAATATTTAAAGTCTCCTACTATCCCTTCAAGATCTATTTCTACGGGGTTATACAGTGCTGGTCATTTTATATTTCATATTAATTTTTCTTTGTTATTTTCGACGAGTATTCATGAAACTGTACAAATATTTTTTTCTGAGATATATTCTCATTCATGTTAGAACTAGTAACTACGATAGATAAATGGTGATATTCAAATTAAAGTTAACTGTGCAAGTATCTTTTTTTTTTTTATATAGATTCATCCATGTTAGAACAGGTAACTACAACAGATAAATAGTGATATATAAAGCTTGAAGTGTATTCTAACTTGAGGTCATATTACTTCGACAATATTTACTTACAAATTGTATTTTTTTTTTCTTATTGTTAGTTCTTGGAAGAGTTTTAAAGTAAAAATGATATTAATGCAAAAAAATCATGCACAAGCATGTTAAGCTTATACAGAAAATTTTCAGAATTGTACTGAATACCTTTAAATTTTCATCTCTTATTCAAATAGGTTAATTATTCATTAAATTGAGCTTGTAATTTTTCGTTTTATATTTTTAATTACTTATTATATACATACTTTAATATATTATCTATTTTATTTTAAACAAATATGATCTAATTTATATGGGACACACGTGCAATGCACTTATGCAGAAATTAGTACATATATATACATATATATATATATATACATATATATATATATATATATATATATATATATATACATACATATATATATGTATGTATGCATGAGGTCGAACCCGATCGCTTACATAGGAAATACCGATTTTGGGATTCGACGACCAGCGTCGATTGGAGCTACCAACCGAGAGGTCGAGACCGAAATATCAAACATAAGAAGCCCGAGACCGGATGTCGTCTGAACGAAGCTCGAAGCCAAAGCGCTCGAAGTGAAATCGTCAAGGCCGATCAGGGTGAAACATCCTATGGTAAAGTTATCTGATTTGCGTAACTGAAGGACCGAAAATCTCGTAATACACAAACATCTCAGCGGGAATCGCAGCTCAGATCAATATAGACGTTGAATCCATTAATTATAGGGATATCTTACCTTGTAAATGAGATCTTTACCTTGTAGAATTCTTCACCTTTCCTATATCAGCAGATAGCCCCATTTGTAAAAGGGACACGATATACAATCAATATAAAAAAGCTATAGTCTACTTTTGCTCATCTATCTACTTCATATTTTATTTCAAAGGGCCTCTAATACGGGAAGATCACTCAACTTTGGCGGTTTGCTTTTTTCTTGTTTACTAATTTAGTCCATATTTATGTTTATTCATTAACTATATTAAATCAGGTCGCGTATCCTTAAAACCACATATAAATTTAATTGTTACTTGTAATCTAGAGTAAACAGTTTGGCGCCCATCGTAGGGCTAAGGATAATAGTGATCGTTTAATACAACTTTCTGTTACACAGACTATTTTACACTTGTTCTTTGCAGAACACCTTTTTCTTTCAGGTTACAGTACAATCATGTCACATTCTCAATCTGTGCCTCAATTCGCCATACAATGGGACATCTGACCCAAATGAGCATGTAACAGCATACACATGCGCCATAAAAGGAAATGATCTCGAAGACGATGAGATTGAGTCCGTCCTCTTAAAGAAATTCGGAGAGACCTTGTCAAAGGGGGCAATGACCTGGTACCACAACTTGCCCCCAAATTCCATCGATTCTTTTGCCATGCTTGCGGACACCTTCGTAAAAGCTCATGCGGGTGCCATCAAAGTCGAGACACGAAAATCGAACTTATTTAAAGTTAGGCAAAGAGACCACGAGATGCTCAGGGAATTTGTATCTCGCTTTCAGATAGAACGGATGGACCTACCACCAGTCACTGATGATTGGGTCGTATAGGCCTTCACCCAAGGGCTCAACACTCGAAGTTCAACGGCTTCACAACAGCTTAAGCAAAGCTTGATTGAATATCCAACGGTCACTTGGGCAGATATACACAACCGATACCAATCGAAGATTAGGGTCGAGGACGATCAACTTGGGGCCCCCTCGGGATCCACTTACCTCATCAGAACTCATGATAGGGTTCAAAGAGATATTTATCGAGAGCCAAGATCGAACAGAGATAGGCATCGACCATATCTTGGAGACCGAAAGGTCATTCCAGTAAGGCAGGGTTCCCCGAGACAAGAAAGGAGGAATGATCATAATCGAAGGAACCGAGGACCATTGGCAAGAAATAACTTCGAGAGAGCCGCTGGTCACCGAGAAGCACCACGACTGTCCGAATATAACTTCGATGCCGACTCAGCGACTCCCGTATCGGCCATCGGTCGCATTAAGGATACCAAGTGGCCTCGACCGCTGCAATCGGATCCAGCTAAGAGAGACCCCAGCTTGATATGTAAGTACCATAGTACACATGGGCACAAGACAGAAGACTGTCGACGGTTGAGGGAAGAGGTGGCACGGTTGCTTGAAAATGGGCACCTTCGAGAATTTTTGAGCGACCGAGCTAAAAACCATTACGGGAACAGGAATAGAACAGTAAACCAGGAGGAGCCTTAGCACACGATCAATATGATAATCGGCGGGGTAGATACACCCCAAGGACCGCTATTGAAACGCACAAAAATATCTATCACCCGAGAAAAGCGCACTCGAGATTACGCGATGGAGGGAGCTTTGCACTTCAGCGAGGAGGATGTGGAAGGAATCATACAACCCCATAAAGACGCCTTAGTAATATCAGTGCTTATACAAAAAACCAAGGTGAAGCATGTGTTGGTCGATCCCGGTAGTTCAGCCAACATAATTCGGTCATGGGATATTGAACAGCTCGGGTTGACTGATCGAATTATCCCTGAAGTTTGGATCCTCAATGGTTTCAACATGGCTTGCGAGACAGCTAAAGAAGAAATAACTTTACCAGTAAACACTGCCGGTACCGTTCGTGAAACGAGGTTCTGCATAATTGAAGGGGATATGAGATACAATGCCTTGCTCGGGAGACCATGGATTCATGATATCAGAGCGGTACCCTCGACACTGCACCAAATGTTAAAATTCTCATCGGCTGATGGGATCATGACTATTTATGGAGAACAACATGCAGCGAAAGAAATGTTCGCAGTAGAAGAAGCAATGCCGGAAACGATAGCCCCTTCTCAAAGAACCAAATAGCAATCACAGGTATCGCCTTCAACAAACGAAGGTGAACATGAACTTATCGAAGACGATGAATACGGGATTCCCCGGTCATTCGTCGGCCCCGACGAATCCGATGCAACTAAGTCGACGGTCGAGGAACTCGAGCAAATTTCACTCTAAGAGGATGCACCGGATCGGAAGGTATGCCTGGGCTCGGGCTTAAGTTCCGAGCTCAGGACTAAACTTATTCATTTTCTTTCAGCTAACGAAAATTCTTTCGCTTGATCCCGTCTTGACATAAACAGGGATACCTCCGGAGATCACGACTCACAAACTGAGCATCGATCCTAAATTTTGGCCGGTCAAGCAAAAAAGAAGGCCTCAATCCGAAGTCAAGCAAATATTCATCAAATATGAGGTAACCAAGCTTTTAAATATAGGATCCATTCAGGAAGTTAAATACCCGGAATGGTTAGAAAATGTAGTTGTAGTTCCTAAAAAGGGAAATAAGTTAAGAATGTGCATAGATTACAAAGATTTAAACAAGGCATGTCCTAAAGATTCTTTTCCCTTACCTAACATCGATCGCATGATTGATGCCACCGCTGGTCACGAAACCCTTAGCTTTCTCGATCGCCTACTCTAGCTATAACCAAATACGAATGGACAAGGATGATCAAGAAAAGACATCCTTCATCATTAAGTATGGTACATACTACTATAACGTGATGCCGTTCGGGTTAAAGAATACGGGGCTACTTATCAACGCCTAGTAAACAAAATGTTCGAAAAATAATTAGGAAAAACAATGGAAGTTTACATTGATGATATGTTAGTTAAGTCCCTACGAGCAGAGGACCATTTGAGTCATTTGCAGGAAACGTTCGATGTACTGAAACAGTACAACATGAAGTTGAACCCGGAGAAATGCACATTTGGAGTGGGCTCGGGAAAATTCCTGGGTTTCATGGTTTCGAATCGGGGAATAGAAATTAACCCCCAGAAGATCAAAGCCATCAAAAACATTACAATCGTAGACAGTGTAAAGGCTGTACAAAAGCTGACAGGTCGGATAGCCGCTTTAGGCCGGTTTATTTCAAGGTCTTTCGATAGAAGTCACCTATTTTTCAACTTGCTGAAAAAGAAGAACAATTTCTTGCGGAGTCCGAAATGCCAGCGCGCGTTAGAAGAGCTCAAGAGATATCTCTCTAGCCCACCTTTGCTGCATACGCCAAAAATGGGTGAACAATTATACCTCTACCTTGCTGTTTCGGAAGTAGCGGTGAGTGGGGTCCTGGTCCGAGAAGAACAAGGTACGCAATTTCCGATTTATTACGTCAGTAGAACCTTAGGAGAAGCCGAAACTAGATACCCGCATCTAGAAAAATTAGCACTCGCTTTATTGAGTGCCTCTAGGAAGCTAAAACCCTACTTCCAGTGCCATCCTATATGTGTAGTAAAAACTTACCCCCTGAGAAATATAATGCATAAGCCCGAGCTATCCGGCCGATTGGCCAAGTGGGCCATCGAAATAAGCGGGTACGATATCAAATATCGGCCCCGAACCTCAATCAAATCTAAAGTATTGGCAGATTTCGTCGCCGATTTTGCACCGTTACTAATTCCCGAGGTTGAAAAGGAATTAATGACCAAATTGGGTACTCCTTCGGGAGTGTGGACCCTGTTCACTGATGGTTCCTCGAATTCGAAAGGATCGGGGCTTGGTATTGTATTAAAACCTCCAACCGGAAACACTATTCAACAGTCTATTAAGACTATAAAATTGACTAACAATGAAGCGGAGTATGAAGCTATGATTGCGGGTTTAGAGCTGGCTAAAAGTCTGGGAGCAGAGATAATCGAAGCCAAATGCGATTCCCTCCTCGTGGTCAACCAAGTAAACAGGACTTTCGAAGTCAGAGAAGGGCGAATGCGGAGGTATTTGGACAAGCTTCAAGTCACGTTGCACAGGTTTAAAGAATGGACTTTGCAGCACATACCTCGAGAACAAAATAGTGAGGCCGACGCCCTCGTCAACCTAGGATCGTCGGTCGACGAGGAAATTGAGTCCGAAAAAGTTGTACAACTCTTAAGGTCGGTGGTGGAGGAAGGCCATGCCGAAATCAATTCGACAAGCTTGACCTGGGATTGGAGGAACAAGTATATAGAATATCTCAGCTCAGGTAAACTCCCTTCAGATCCCAAAGAATCGAGAGCATTACGCACAAAAGCAGCCCGGTTCTGTTATCCAATGATGGGACCCTATTCAGAAGGACGTTCGGAGGCCCCCACGCAATATGCCTTGGACCAGGAGACACCGAGTATATTTTAAGAGAAATACACGAAGGCTCTTGTGGGAATCACTCCAGTTTCGAATCCTTAGTTCGAAAAATAATTCAAGCCGGCTATTATTGGGTCGATATGGAGAAAGATGCGAAAGAATTCGTTCGCAAGTGCAACGAGTGCCAAAGGCATGCACAGATGATCCACCAACCCGGAGAGACACTGGATTCGGTCTTGTCTCCATGACCATTCATGAAATGGGGAATGGATATCGTTGGCCCTCTCCCTTATTCTCCAGGTAAAGCTCAATTTATTCTTTTTATGACTGACTACTTTTCCAAATAGGTTGAAGTGGGCTTACGAAAAAGTTAGAGAAAAGGAGGTGATCGACTTTATCTGGGACCATATCATATGTCGATTTGGGATGCCATCAGAAATCGTGTGCGATAACGGCAAGCAGTTCATCGGCAGTAAAGTGACAAAGTTGTTCGAAGACAACAGGATCAAAAGGATCTTATCGACGCCCTATCACCCCAGCGGCAACGGACAAGCTGAGTCAACCAACAAAACCATAATACAAAACTTGAAGAAAAGGTTAACCGACGCAAAGGGAAAACTGAAAGAAATATTGCCCGAGGTTCTATGGCCTTACCGCACGATCGAGAAAACCAGCATCCGGGCCACTCCTTTCTCTCTAGTATACGGAGCTGAGGCTTTAATACCAGTCGAGATAGGCGAACCGAGTGTCAGGTTCCGATGCGCAACCGAAGAATCAAATAGAGAAGCTATGAACATCAATCTGGAATTATTGGATGAAAGAAGGGAAGCAGCCCTTGTTCGAATAGCGGCCCAAAAACAAAAGATCAAAAGGTATTATAACCGGAGAGCCCATCTTCGACACTTCAACATCGGAGACCTGGTGCTCAGAAGAGTCACACTCAACACTTGAAATCCGAATGACGGAAAGTTAGGACTGAACTAGGAAGGGCCCTATACCATCTTGAAGGTCACCGGAAAGGGATCTTATAAGCTCGGAACCATGGAGGGCAAACAGCTGCCAAACAATTGGAATATAAGTCACCTAAAGCGATATTATTATTAAGGTATGAAATTTGCACTTTTTTGTTTGTTTGTTTTGCTAACATCTGCAAGTATTGAACGAGGCAGTCTCGAACCAGGAAGCACATGACATTAGGACTGAAAGCACGCGTTTTTCTCTTTTTCCCTTTGACCGGTTTTGTCCCAAATTGGGTTTTACGGCAAGGTTTTTAATGAGGCAACCAGTAATCGTGCTAACCTAGATCGGTCGCTCATCGAAGATAATAGTATTTGATGCACAACTTCGATCGACCATGATTATCAGAAGATCGCTTATCTATTTCGATTCATTGTTTGATCATTTCAATTCGGGGGAACTTCCCGTAGATCGTTAGGAATCAATTTAAGGGTCAAACGATTGAAAGTACCGTGCCCGAATAGAATAATCTACCCCCTAAGCAAATTGTACAAGCACCTAAATGCTAATGAAAGCTTTTCGGCACCAATATCCTGTTTCCGAGCCCAAGGGCCCCTTCAAGTTTTATTACATGATCAGAAATTAGCATTGTTCAGAACTTCATACGAAAATCGAAGGGAAGTAAGACCTGTTAAGGCAAATCCCAACTCATAAAAGGCTAAGGCTGAACCAAGTAAAACTCGAAGAGGGGAAAGACCGATCAAGGCAAACCCCAATTCCTTAAAAGGCCAAGGCCTTATTGAGTTAATGAAACTCGAAGGAAAGTAAGACCTATTAAGGAAAATCCGAATTAGTAAAAGGCTAAGGCCGAATCGAGTTGAAATCTGTTAAGACATAACTCCGATTTCTTAGCGGGCCAAGGCTACGTCGAATTAATAAAATTCGAAAAGGAATAAGACCTATTAAGGTAAACCTCGACCCCTTTTTGAGGCTTAGGCCTTATTCAATCGGCCGTGAAAGGGGAAAATCTACTGAGAAATAAGCTAAGTCTTAACTAAGCCTGAAGGGCAGAAAAATCTGCAAATTGGATTATCGGAATAGATCAAACAAAAAAGGGAGATAAAAGAAAATCTTTTATATATATACGAAACAAAGAGTGTTACAAAAAGTGAGAATCCTAGAAAGACATACAGACGGCATCAATCAAAATTCTCGGAATCTTCATCTTCTTCAGGGAAGGCCCGCTTTCTAGCATCAGCTTCAATCTTTGCTGCATCATCGACCTCGATGGATAGATCGATGCCTCGAGCTTGTAATTCCTCGAGAACAGAAAGGCGGGTTTTGGCACTTGGCGTACTCAACCAGAATCTTTGATTGCTCTTGGGCAGCCTCGGCATCGGCCCTGTATTGAGCTATCAGATCATCGGCATCAGCTTTAGACGTGGCAATCTCGGATTTTGCCGATTGCAGCTCGTTGACCAGAACGTCACGATCCGAGGTGAGCGTCTCGACTTGGGACTGAAGTGTATCGGTGCTCTTAGAGAGTCCCGATTTTTTCTTGCTCCTCCAAGACTTGTTCTTCCAAAGAAACTACACGAGCCCGGAGGGTCTCCTTTTTCGAAGTCAGCAGATCGGCCTTAGCTCTCCATTCGCTGGTTTCTGCCTTGGCCTCGCTTAGTGTAGATCGAAGTTGATTTATTCGGTCAAGTTGTTGCCCCAGCTGGTCGACTGTATTAGCATTCTCCCTGCGCATGAAGTCTAGCTCAACCGAAGAGTCGACATCTCCCCCTTGAGTCGCTGACGATGTGCCTTTTCTTCCCTTAGCCGAAGGAAAGCCTCATGATGAAGCACCGAAGACTACGAATATGAAAGAAAATAAAAAGGTCAGTACAGGTTGAAGAGTAAAATAACAAACACCAAACAAAGCCTGTAAGAAATTTTACCTTATTTGCTGCCTGTTGAGCCTCATTGAATAAGCAGGCCTCATCCACCTCATCCATTGCAGCCTGATCTTCCTCGGTCACCAGACACCGAAGGTAGCTAGCCACGCCCACAGGCCCGGCAAGAGCCCTAGCGTCTTCGGGAATGGCGAATTTTATTATCCTCTTCTGATCAGGGTTGGAACTCGAAGCAGGAAATCTATTGACCAGCTTGGGACCGAAAGATACCCTGCTCGTCTCGGCGGAGGGACTCTTCCTCAGCACATCGAGCCCAAAGGTGTCAGCCGATGGCACACCGTCGAAAAAGTCTTCGAAGGGCCCTGCCGGTACGTGGTCTTTGCTCGGCGAATGCACCCTTGCAGCCCGAGCTTCATTGAAGGTTGCCTCCGAGAAAGAAGGAGAGTTCATTTCTTCTGGGGGACCCGAGGTTCCCTGTACTTCCTCCCCTGCATCGGCGCAAACCCCGGTCCTTGCCCACCTGCATCGAGGTCCTCTACCCCGAGGAATACAAGCTTCATCGGTCCTCGGCTCGAGGACTGCACGAGATGGCTCGTTGCTTGAAATACCGAGGTCCCTATCTTCCTCAGAATCATCACTCAATCGGATATCCAAATCGGCAATTCTGGGCTTACGAGCTATGCTCTTCTTCTTAATTCTTTTTTTCTCGGGCTTAGAGGGACTGGGGGCTTCTTTTCTCTTTTTCTCTCCCTCCTGCTCCGAGACAGGGGGAGGGCAAGGAACCTTTTTACCGGGGACATCAGCCTCAATTCAGCGTCCTTCGATAGACCTGCAAAGGAAGGAGGAAATGAGTTAGCAGCAAAACCGATCACATAAAGCATGAAATATGAGCATTATCGGTCTCACCATGATTTTTGGCCTCCCATAGGCCTTTCGATATCTCACGCCAGGCGCGCTCTGAGTAGGTCCTTTGAGCTACCACCTTCCGGACCCACTCTTCCAAATGCTGAATCGCAGCCGGTATTTGAGAAACGGCTGCATCTTACAAAGTATATTAGTGAGATATCAAAGGAAAAACAACAGATGAATTTGGATAGGAAAATGATTCTTACGGTTCATGTTCCACTTTTCAGGGAACGGCATATCTTCTGCAAGGATTAGGTCCGACGTCCTTATTCGAACAAATCGGCTCATCCAGCCCCGGTCCTTGTCCTCGTCAATGCTCGAAAACGGGGCTTTGCTAGCCCGGTGAGCAAGTTTTATTAGTCCCCCTCAGAAGACTCGGGGACTGTATAATCGCAGTAAATGATCGATGGTGAAAGGATGCCCATCGACCTTACTCACAAAAAAACAAAAAAGATGAATTATTCGCCAAACGGAAGGGTGAATCTTACCCAATGTAACATTGTACCTTTTGCAAAAGGCGACAATAATGGGGTCCAAAGGTCCCAACGTGAAGGGATAAGTGTAAACACTCAAATAGCCTTCCACATGGGTGGTCGCCTCGTCCGGAGAGGGGACTACCACATCTTTACGAATCCAGTTACATTCTATTTTCACCCTATCAAGGGTTTTGCTCGTGATTGAGCTAATATACCTAACGACCGGTTCGCCCCGGCCCGGTACTGAGGAAGCCTTCTCTACCTTAAAGTCGGAGCCGATTGAGCATCCGACCGGTACGAAAGCTTCTAGAGGAGGCTTTGTCAAAGTTTCCTCAGCAATGACAGGTTCGGCCTCTTCAGTGGGTTGAGAGGAAGAAGGTTGTTGCTTCTAAGGAACAGACTTAGATGTTTTCACCATTGAAGTTAAAGAGATGGAAAGCGAGTAGATGCAAGTGTAGAAAGAGAAATTACTTGAAGAATAGAGTTTAGAGAACTTGGGCAATATGGTATTCAAACGACACAAACTTGAAAATTGAAGAATGAGAGGGCTATTTATATTTTTCAAAAGCGGCTATTCGAAACCCACAATGAGAAAGCATTAATTGGTGTTTGCAGGAATCACAGAGTTTGTCGCCAGTTGGTACATGAAAAGACCTTTTTGATACTGGCCACGTGCGTCATCATGCTGCCGTCATTCATCAACAAGACGTTTTGTGTTATCTGATTTGACGTTTTGAATTCCGTGTCGTTCACTATAAGTATGTATCCACTTAACCTAATCTTGAAAGCGCGGCTCATATCGTTTCTTGTCATTACTCTCCAAAAAAACGAGGGGACTATTTGTATGGGGTCGAACCCAATCGCTTACATAGGAAAATTTTGGGATTCGACGACCAACGTCGATTGGAGCTACCAACCGAAGGTCGAGACCGAAATATCAAACATAAGAAGCCCGAGACCGGATGTCGTCTGAACGAAGCTTGAAGCCAAAGCGCTCGAAGTGAAATCGTCAAGGCCGATCAGGGTGAAACATCCTATGGTAAAGTTATCTGATTTGCGTAACTGAAGGACCGGAAATCTCGCGATACACAAATATCTCGGCGGGAATCGCGGCTCAGATCAATATAGACATTGAATCCATTAATTCTAGGGATATCTTACCTTGTAAATGAGATTTTTACCTTGTATAGAATTCTTCACCTTTCCTATAGAAGCAGACAGCCCCATTTTCAAAAGGGACACGATATACAATCAACATAAAAAAGATATAGTTTACTTTTGCTCATCTATGTACTTCATATTTTATTTCAAAGGGCCTCTAACACGGGAAGATCGCTCAACCTTGGCGGTTTGCTTTTTTCTTGTTTACTAATTTAGTCTCTATTTCTGTTTATTCATTAACTGTAAAAATCAGGTCGCGTATCCTTAAAACCACATATAAATTTAATTGTTACTCGTATTCTAGGGTAAATAATATACATATACATCTATATATATATAAGTGGGCAACAGAAAAGTGAGGTGGCACCTCTCTTACGCCAAGAAACATATTTATCTTTTTTTGCTCTTTCTTGGGGGGTTTTCATCATTTTTTTCATTTATTTTATATTAAAAATTTTATCTTCATAACTCACACCTCTTTATCTTCATAACCTATATTTTTAATAATTTGAATAACTCACATGCCTTTCATATTCATAACCTCTAAATATTCAATGTGTAAGTTTATGACAATTTATTATATGTTCCTCCATATGTACCTATATAAGAAATTCTATATTTTGAATAAATATGATTGATACTAACTTTATATTATGCTTATAATGGTTTGAGCTATCTCTATGTCAGCGGTTGTAGCGTGGAAAAGAAAAAATATACTGAGGTATGGTTTAAATTATATTCTTTGTTGTTTGTTTAAGGTAAATGCATGGAGATATTCCACACATGTGTGAATCTTAAGAAGAATGTTTCATAGGAAGTGTAAAATATTGAGGCGAAGATTGAAGTAAAACCTTTTTCACAATTCTCATTAATGGTCTTTAATTTTGTCATCTTTAGGTTATGTTGTATAAGTTGAAGTAGTACATAGAGAATTTGATATATGTTTTTTGTTGTATTTTATACTATACAATTACAATAACTTTGAGTCGTGATTTTCTCCTATGTCGAAGTGAGATTCTAATGTGCTTTTCTTTTCCTGTTATATATAGATTTATCATTTTTCTATATGTTCTTAATTCTTTTTGCCTCTATTTCTTTTCTTCAATGAAATTTTTTGAACTGTTTTTCCTTGTCTAAAATTGTTTATCTTCTAACACTCATAACTCCTTAAATTTTCTTCAAACTGGTTTCATAAATTTATAACATGTTTATTCCAATGTTCTTTTTCAAAATTCTCAGTTTCTTTCTGTGTTTTCATAATACTCAAAGATTTATTTACTTTTGATGTTCAAAAGAAAAAGGAAGAAACCAAAGCAAATAAGGATGAGATCAAAAGAAGAATGGCCCTACAAAAAAAAGTGTGGCGTTGTGACCGTTCTTGAGGAACAAAGATAATTCTACCACTATCATCGTAAAGCTTTACTTGTATTTATGAAGGTTGTGCCAACAAAAATTCAAACGTTCAATTCACTAGGCATTAATCTATGACATTAACAATTTGTAATAAACTTTAAGTTAATATATAATGTTAATCTAACTAATTAAGAAAATCACATGTTATACGTTTAGTAGTTTAAGAATCACTAGACAACGAGTTAATAATTTTACGAATAAAGTATTTTTGATTTTCGGGTTATATTATAGATGATTGAAAACTTATTGAAGTTCATAATCAACTGTCAAATAATACTCATTATTCTAATGTTAGGATTTACACACAATTAATTTTGGTTCTTATCTTCCTAAGCATTATTGACAGATTTTTTTAATTGAATGGTCCTGTGAATGCTTGGTGAATTTTATTCTTTATAGTGTGCCATTATCTCTAATTTAATATTGCAGTTACTCTACTAAATGTATCTCATAAAAGCAATGTTTTAACTACCAGAATAATGCAATAAATTAACGGAATAAAAGTTAATATCTATGTTGCAAGGTAAAAGGAGGAGGTCTTCCTAATAATCTTTTGTCCGAAAGTATGTATTCTTTCTCATAGAAATTTTCAGCTTCTTAATATACAACTAACAATAATTTAATTTATTTTATTTGTGTAGTTAGTAGTTTTAACAATCTATGCAATTTTTATTTTTATTTTAATTTTATTTTTATTAGTCTTGGACTTTCTTAATTAGATAAAACTTAAATAATCTTCATTGGTAATATACAATTAATAATACATCACATAGATTATTTGCTATAATTAAACTAAATTTATGAATTAAATCAAATATATTTTATTTATTGACGATTTTCTTTCTCATAAAAAGAGGGATAATATTTGCAATTGTTGTTAACTTGGTAATTTTTTTTTTAATTTTATTGATGTTTTTTAAACTCCAAGCAAAGCGCGGGTAAGTTTACTAATAACATATAAGAACATTTAGGCGTTCTTGTACCATCAAAAACATGCATTGGATGCCGGGTGTCCTGTACATGATATGGTGATTTTACCAATCTAGTCTCTTTATTTTGGTTTTTGTATCCTTTATTTATAATATGGAATTTGTTAGTGCTATTTGTAGATTATACCTTTTTTACAATTTTGAATTTAAAAAAATAATTTTTTTAGATCTCTTATGTGTAAAAGATAAATCTCTTACGTGTAAAAGTAAATCTCTCATGTATAAAAAAAAAAAGATAGGGTCATAAAACTAAAAATAAATTTGTAAAAAGCCAAAAAATTAATTTACACGGTTTTTTATGGCATGTACCGTTACATTTAAGATACAATGGGTTATAAAGAGTGTATCGAGTTAAACAGTCGTAAAGCCGGGTCGGAGACTACCGAAGTCAAAATGCTTGGGCTGAAATCACGAAGTCAAACACGAGGATCGATATCGGTTCGGAAAAGATCACACGATCGAGGATCGATCCTTATCCCTTATGCCTTGCCTCCGGGCAGATCTTCGTCTACATCTCTTTATGATGCTCGTACTGCTATTTTAGGAGTATTAAGTGTATTAAATCTCATAATAAATGAGGTCTTCTTTGTAATCCGTTGATAGCTTTTATTGTAACCTTTGCACTTACCCATATGAATTAAATGTAGAGACTTCTAGGCTTCCCTAGGCGGGAAGATTGGTTTATAAGGGTGGAGGGCATTCCCTTTCGCCACACTCTTTTTTTTGGGGCCAGACAAGAAAAATATACATGTTCTTCATCATCTTCTCTATTATCATCGTTATACATGTTCTTCATCATCTTCTCTATTATCATCGTTAT
>MCJB01046070.1:0-21264 GCA_002018475.1 Nicotiana obtusifolia
CCCTCTTTCTTTCCCTGGTTGCCCACGTGGTGTCCCTTTCAATCATGATAGTGTCCTTGTGTAGTGGGTGAAACCCACACACGTTTGGTAAAAGTCTTGCAGAGTCAGTGAAAGTACTGCAGGTTAGGTGAGGGGTCTGCACGCAAGGTTTGGTCAGGACAGCGTCATTGACTTTTGAAGGCAGGCCGGTGCAACGGGCATATCGGTCATCACGAGGTGGGGTTCGAAGTGAACCATCGATCATCATATCGGATCTGGCCTCAGCTCCGGTTCCGAGCTCGACATCGGATATCGGTCTGAGCGTCGGTCGAATGGTCCGACATCGATATTGGATGTCGGTTCGAATGTCGATCCTCCATTTCCCATCGGTATGGGATGTCGGCTCGAGCTCCGATCATGTGGTTCCGAACATGAACATGGGACGCCGATCTTGGCTTCGAGATTCAACCTCGATCTATTCCTTCATAAGAAAGCTGATTTCGTCATACACACTTATGTTCAGTCTTCAATATTTTCAACGGTTCTTCGGAATATAATTTAATAAACTATGACTAATATTTACAATGGTTTATTTTTCGTTATTCTGATATAAACAATATATAAGTTGTAGTGCAACGGTCGACTTGAATAGCTTAAATCCAAATAAAATCAAACTTTTACAGTTTGAATTTCACGTAATTAACTAGACAATTAATAATAGTTCTTTTGTCGAGAGCTCTAACAGTGCTACTACAATAAACCAAAAAATATAAAATAATTGGAGATCTTAACCAAAATTTATTTATTTGACTCTTGGATAATCAAAGTTTTTTTGGGGGACTATTTTGATACTGACAGACTATTTGAGAATATAAGTAGCATTTCAGTATAAGAGATTTTTTTGGGGGACTATTTTGATACCGACTTTGAGAATATAAGTAGCATTTCAGTATAAGAGAAGTTAAGCTTGAAAGTGTAACTAATGGAGTACGTGTAATTAGATAATCACGAAAGAAATTGACTATTTCTTTTGAATTGAAATTTGGATAGTAATAGATAAATAACTAACACATTGTTAATTGGGTAAACATGACAGAGTTTCACCATTTCTCTTGTAATTAGAACTATACTCGACTATATACAAACTCCGAGCATGTTAAAAGAATTCGTCCTAGAGTCGTGCTCTGCCGACTAAAATTGAAAAGAATAAGTTCTCGCCTTCGTTGCTGAAAAGTCATAGACATGTTGGGGAATTTATTCGCCCCCATGTTGCCACACGGGGGAATATGAAAATGTAAAAAGAGGTTCTATCAATTTATTGCGGTCTAGAATAATAAGCTTATGAGCTTGATCTTACTTCTGTCATTGAAAAAAAAAAAAAAATTCCAAATTCAACTTGAAAACTCATATTGGACTTAGAGATAATGAGGCTCGAACTATTGACCTCCCCTCCATTCTCATACCGGATGGTCCGGGGAAAAAAACTACATCATCTTTTTGGGGTTCTCCACTTAATTTTTTGGGTTTTCTTCTTTCTTTTTCTTTAGATGTACATATACAGATGTAGGATGTGTAAGAAGTCCCATCTTTTCCTGTTTTTGTATCTGATATACATGATATGACCTCTCTTTTTCATATTTTCAATTTTGCAGAAATAAATCATGTTTGGTAATTCAAAATCCTAAAATTACTTTCTTTTCTTTCTTTGTTTCATCTTTTTTGTACATATTTTCATTTTTAGTTCCAGCAAACACAAGGAAAAAAAAGAGTTAGGTTATTTTTTCTATCTGTCTAAGTCTAGATGAATAAAGTTATTTGATATCTTTACCGGTGGGCGATAGCACAGGGGCCTATCCAGCTCTTTGTTACTAGGTTCATCGAACACAGTACTTACGTCGCGAAATATAAATTTATTGATAAAAATTCATGAAACTTACTACAAACAGTTAATATGAACTCATAGCTCTAGCAATATAACGTGTTCAGTACTAAAAATCTTAAAGATTAAACCTATAAAATTTAAATTTTGAATCCGCCTCTAAAATAACATCTCATGTTCCCTCAAATTGGCTCGAATGTTAACATTATCAAAATAAATAAATAATATTTTCATTGTGATAGAAAAAAGGCATATAAACGTAACGGAAGCAAATACCCAAGACCATGTTCTTACATGTAAACTAGACAAATATAATCAATTACGAGATAGTAACACTAACCTTTTGAAGCTACTGCACAAGTCTTCAATAATATTCGTGTTCTCTAGGTCTACGGTCTTCTGCTGTGTATCCTGAATCTCTACGAACGTGATACTTGAGTGGCAAGTATTTCGACTCAAGAATAGTAGTATTTTTGGTATAAATTTCGGCCAGCAAAAGTCACCTTTAGGGTTACATTGCTTTGTTTATATATCCACGTTTTTTAGGTCATCCCTTAACCAAAAACGAGTAGGATTCCAATCCCTACCAAAAACGTGAAGCCCTAAACCGAAATGGAGTCTACTACGCACCAAAATGTGTAACAGTCTCCTAACCCACCACGGATACTATTTTCCTTTTTTAATTTCCTTGTTCTAGAATAATCAGGCACAGCAGGGACCACATATTTAATAACGAGGCTTCGTATTGTGATATTAATTCGGAATATGAATGAATTAATCCTACCACAATAAATTATAATTTATTCCACTAGAAAACTATAATTGCACTCCTCTGTTTAATTTCAAAATCATTCATTAAAACTTATTTAACTCCCCGTGTTAAGATTATAAATACCAATCAAATAAATTAAATTACTGACAATTTAATTCATCGACTAATTTAATCCTTTATACTTTCGCTTAACTTATTTCATGTGACGGATACAAAATCCACCTGCAGGGTTTTCACATGAAAACTTTCAAGCATCCATAAAGGGGTATCATCAATCTCAATGGTCAAGACACGGATTCTATCAACTAATTATTATTTTACAAATGCACTTTGCCATTATTCAATTTACCAGGAATACATTAACTCGCAGTTGAGTCGTACCTTTTAATAAATCAAAATAATGAACGAAGCACATTGATCATAACAATTATATCAAGATTAAGAGTATAAGAACATTCAATGAGCTAGAGAGGTAGTTTTATATATTCAGCACAAAAACACTTATCTCTACTTGGTCCGTTTAATACACAAAAATGTACTAGCATAAGAAGTTGGAACTGAACCATTCCCATAATCAAGATAGATTATAATTTAATCTTATGCTACAATCATCAAGATACTTTGCCCAGTTTCATCTTTGATTGTGAACATTAACTTTATAACTTATAAGAACCGACAATTTAATCTTCCGCGCATGAGCTAAAGCTCCATACACTAAATCGTCTACTATATAAGTAATGGGCACACATATGAACAAATGATCTATTCAAATTAAGACTTCATTGAATTGAATAAATAAATAAACAATTGTTCCAAAAAATACAACATAATACTATAATCAAACCACATGGTTAATAGTATATCCTAACACATTGTATATTACACGCGTCCTGCATATGTGGTTTTTCACATGATATATGATATATAGATATTTCCTGTAATAATTGGATTGTAAGATGTTCTGAAAGATGCAGCTTAAATATAAATAAGAATAAACGTGAGAATATGCCTTACCTATGATTACACTCCTAGGAATGAATATGATGTCGTTTAACAAGAAGACGAATCACCTTTCAAATTTGAATACTAGAGACCAAATATTCAACAAACTCATAAGATGTCGAATGGAAAAATCGTTATTTGCAAATTCAACTTTTGCAAAATTAGCGGGATGAATTCGACTAATCTAATGTATGAAGTTCTTTCCAAATTAAATTGCACTATCTCCCCCACATTCTTTTTTAAATTTCTTTCCTTTTATTTGGTGGATACTTGAGGCAACTCATTATCATGGAGTAACAAGATTAAAGATTTTATGCTTAATCAATCATTTAAATTTTAATCATAATTGATCTGCTATACAGTCCAAATATAGAAACTTAATGGCAAAATGCCATTAGTTACTCATCAAAATAGAAGAATATATCTCAATTGATACAACCATGAAAATAGAAGAATCTATAGAAATTTGATACAAAGAAGTACCATGAAAATATATTAGATTACTACAATCTGATCGTAGGTGGCTAGCACTTCTCTATAAAGTTCATTAGTTACTCATCAAAATAGAAGAATATATCTCAATTGCCTACACCGGATACTCCATAATAGAGTGGTATAGTAGAGAGAAGAAATAGGACTCTTATGAAAATGTTTAGATTAATGGTGAATTATTCTAATTTTGTTTGTTGTTATGGATATGCCTTAGAAACTGCAATTACATTCTGATTTTAGTTCTGTTTAAGTCAGTATCTTGGATCCCATAGAACTGTGGACTTAACGTAAGTCCGGTCTGCGGCAAATTCGGATATGGATTTGTCCAATATATATATACTGAAAGGGAAAACAGATAAGATAAAATCATGTATGAATGTTTGCGCGTTTATTGGATATCCAAAAGAACGAATGGAGATTTATTTTATTTTGCTAAAGAAAAGAAGGTAATTGTTAGCACAAATACAAGTTCTCTATAATAGGATTATTTAATAAACTATGTTCCTAGAAGTAAACTAGTTTTACAGGAACTAAGCAAAGAAATAACAAATGAATCATCTGAAAATTCAAACGCTCAAGAACATACAACTCTATATGTCCCAATTGACGTTCCATTGCATTTAAGTAGTGGGAGAAACGTTAATAGACAAAAAGAAATGTACTACCTCCAAGTAGATGGGATGTTGAGCAGAGAACACTACAGGAAGAAGTCATTAATATTTCAATACCATAAGGTAATGAAGATAATATTAGTAGTACTTCGTTGTAGTGGGAGAATGGTAAGAAAAATCATAGTTTGGTATGTATTTTTGGGAGAGTTTCTTAACAAGACCCTGAAGAGCTTAATACCAAACTAATTAGTTACAACAAAGCACTACTAGACAAAGATTGCATTTGAAAATAACTTGACAAGTTCCTTTTAGCAAAAGCTTATTGATAGAGACTTTTAGTAGTCATGCAAAAGGATAGCTGTGAAAGTTATGGATGCATGATTATGAGTCTGAGTGGGAGATTGTTAGGGCATATACTATTAATCATGCATTTAGATATAGTATAATCTAATAATTGTCATGGTTAAATGTCTAAGTGGGAATTGTTGGGATATATACTATTAACCATTGATTTTGGTTTGGATATAATATTTATTATAGAATAATTATTTATTCAATTTTAATAAAATTTTAAATATATCATATATTCGTTTGTGTCCTTTACTTATATAGTAAATGATTTAGTGTATAGAGTTTAGCTTATACACGGAAGATTAAATCATCGGTTCTTATAAGTATAAAGATCATGTTCACAATCTAATGATGGAATTGGACAAACCATCAGGAATGATAGTAGCACAAGATTAAATATAATTTATCTTGATTATGGGAATAGTTTAATTCCGACTTCTTGTACTAGTACATTTTGTATGTATTGAACGGACCAAGTAGAGATAAATATTTTATACTGACTTAATAAAATAACTTCTCTAGCCACTAAACGTACTTATACTCTTAATCTTGATATAATTATTATTAGTTGTGTATATTATTTATTGTTTTAACTTATTAAAAGTCGAGATTCTTTTGTGGGTCAATATGCCTGGTAAATTGGACAATGATGTTATACATTGACGAAGTAATAGTTAGTCGAAGGAATCCATGTCTCGGTCTAGAGATCTATTACACCTTTATGAAAGCTTATAAGTTCTCATGTGTAAATCCTGCAGGTGGATCAGTAATTTAATTTATTTGATTAGTATCTGAATCTTAACATGGGGAGTTAAATAAGGTTTAATGGAGGAATTTCGAAATTGAACTGAGGAGTGCAATTACGAATTTTTAGTGGAATAATTCATAATTTATTATGGTAGTAATAATTCGAATATTTCGAATTAAGTCCATAATAGGAAGCCTCATTAATTAAATACTGCGTTCCCTGTTGTGCCCGAATAATTAGGAATTAAATAGAATCATATTTTTTGGTGGAAAAGCAAGACCCAACAGGTTTAAGAAAAGGTTTTAAACCCTAAAACCTGTGGCTATATAAAGAGGTCTTATTCCATGAGGCTATGATTGTACGACACAATTTTTCAAGGAGAACTTCGTTCACACGTATTTCACTAATTCCGGACATTATTCGGGTCACACAGCAGAAGACTGTGAAACAGGAGGATGATCTCGTGGACGGTTTTAGCTCGTACTTGAAGGATCCTTTTGCGATAGCGGTCACGATTAAGTATCTATTTTATATTTGATTAAGATCTATGATTATGTATTATTTATATTACATGTAAATAATCTTGACTATTTACTTCTGCTGTTTATACATATTTTCGCCCACTTAGATCAGCATAATGCTGGGTAAACTTGTGTAAAATCGAATGAGAGTTTTTTCGAGATAAGAGGAAAAAAGGAAAAAGAAAAAAAAGCTATGATCAGAGAAGCAAAAGCTGCCTTAATGCTAAATGATGGTTAGAAACGTAGCGGAGAAAAAAGGTTAGAAACGTACCAGCAAGCAGGTGATTGAGAAGGACAAACCCACACGGCACAATGAAGAGAGTTTGTGTGATTTCAAACCAAACGAAAAATAGAGAATTTGTGAAGGAGTAGAAAAATGATAGTGGAAGACACATGTCCCACAAAAATACAAAGACCTGCCACGTTTCATAAAATGAGTATGATGAAAGTTTGTGAAATTGAGGAATAAGATACAAAAACGCCCTTGACAAACAATTGTAATTTTGATTTTACCCGAGTTCGATCACCCATGTTCGTCCTTTTTAATTGTCGTTGCTATATAATAGTAAAGTAGTATTTATATCATGATATAATCTTGGTTATGTTGACATTTGGTCGATAAACCTTTATAGCGTTGCTACGGCAGCTGGTTGGTGCCTTTTGAAATGATGTGGCATTAAAATGGTGTTTTTTTTTTTTTTTTTTTTTTTTTGGTTGTGCGTCTACTAGCAGAATTGTTGATTTATTACTTAAAAGTTAAAATACATGAAGTTGTGGTATTTGTACGGAATATGCAAATATACGAAAAAACAAAACTCATTATAAGAGAACTAGAGAATTCTTCAACATTGCTAGTTGAGACTAATAACTTTCTAAATACAGCGACTACATCATGCCTTGAAAAAGCTGCTCTTATTTTGTATCTATCAAACATCTTCTGCCGAACATTTTGGTTAACAATGTCAATGGTGATTATAAAAGCATTTAATGAATCTTTGTGCATAGGTCTCAGTGGATTACAAGACTCAGCCCGATTAGTTTGGGATTGGATTGCAGTTAATTAATTAAGTTAAAATCACCAAGTTGTTTACTGAAGCCATTCTGCAGCTCTCCACCCACCTTTAAGTTGTCTTTTTTAAATTTATATTCTGTTAAAAGCGCAAAATTTTTTAGCGAAATATTTTTGTTCTTTTTACTTTTTTAAAATATATTTCATATTGGACGGAATAGTCTTTTACATAATAATTTTTTTCATATTTAGAATATTAAAATCTACTAAAATTTAACTTCTTAAATCATTCCTTATTTAAATTGCATAGGAAATCTTATATTTAGGATTACAAGACTAATTAAAACTTTACCTAATAAATTATTAAAAAATCAGTTGTTTGAAACGTTACTCCAAATTTTTTTTTATATGAAGGTATTGAAGTTAGACATCAAATAGAACTCGACAGATTCCGTCGCGTATTTTCCATTCTTTGAAAACAAAATCCACAACTACCTTGTGAGTTGTGACCATGCGACAGATAAATATTCTTTAATAAATTACAATCACCCAAAGTTTAGGTAATAATTACAACTCTAATTATTTAATAAATATTTTCTCTCTCTCAAACGTTGTATCTTACATGCTTGTGCTATTTATTAGACAAATATCTACAATTTAATAATTTATCTGTAATTATTATTTTATCTAACATATAACATATTTTTGAAGGATATAAAATGGTCGTCTATTTAATTTGAAAAGTTTTTTGGTCAATGCTTTCTTTAGAAAAAGTACTTTTCAAGAGTAGTAGCTTGTGTTTGACCAATAAATTTAAAATATAATTTTACCAATATTAGATCAGAAATTCGTGCTTGGGGAACTTCTAATTAATTTTTCAGCTCCTGCTACTACGCAAAAAAATCGTATATTTCTCCCTTAAAGATTTGTACAAACACCTTAACTCTCTAAAATAAAATTTTTAGGAAGGATATAAAAACAAATTTAATTGACAGAATTATTATCAGTTAGAAATTCTTATTTGAATACTTAGTAATGAAAAATTTTAAATAGATTTTTATCTATAAAGTCTTTATTTGAATACGTAGAATGCCTATTTTGAAGTCAATTAAAATATTTATTTAAATGATCCCAAAGTAAAATGTCAAATATTCTTTTACCATTATTTTAAAATAGAATTTTTAGTGGATAAAGCTATAATTTCAATTAAATATTTAAAACATATGATACAATAATATTCAGAATTTGAATCAAGAAAAGTATTTATTTACTTTAATGTTGAGAATGAATAATTAGGTAGGGATAAACTAATATTAATATTTGAATCAACCAAAGATATTTATTTCCTTTAATGTTGAAAATAAATAATTAAGTTATTGAAAAGCTAACAACGCAAAATTATACATTTGACCGCATGAGTAAAATATTTATGGTCGCTAGTCAATATGCATATATTGTAAACTAAATATACTATATTATATACTTTCCGGTTAATTTCTTGGGTGGATGATGTTCGGCCAAAATGTTATACCTTTAGCATATTACTCGTCCTATAGTTTGTTGGTTTAGTTATTTATTGTGCGACATTTGGACTAAACTGTGTTGTTTTATGTGTAGGAATATCGAAAGAAATAGTTGAATGAAAGTTGCACAAAAAGAGAACAAAAAATGCAAGAAAAGAGCACAAAAGCATCAAGTACCCAAACCGTGCTATAGACTTGGCTTCGCGAGGTCTATAGCTAGGTTGACCGCGCTATAGACCAGGCTTCGCAAGGTCTACAGCCAGGTGATTAAAAGTCGCGGAGTAAAAGACTCCGACCTGGATTTAGACTCAAGGACTTCGACCCTAACATATAAATACTTCCCAAATGAGTTGAGAAAGGGTTGGACACTATTTTTGGAGAAGAAAAAGGCTACGGAGCATGGTGGAGCAAGAATCAAACGACAATTCCCTCAGTTTATCTCTGTACTTTGTAGTTTAATGTCTTTGAACATCATGATGATTATTAATACATTTATGAATAGCTAAACTTTCTAATCTAGGGTTTGATAGAACCTATTGGAGGATGATTTTCTACTACGTTTAATATAGATTTGCCTTTGATTTTTCTCTACTTGTTCAACTACGTTTACATTGTGTTTGATTGAAGAGCTCTCAATTGACTGTCATATTTAGTGTGTATTGCTTGGAAAAGGGTACACATTTAGGTAGTTGTTGAACAACATCACTCCTAACGTATGTGAGGAATCAATACGGAGGGTTTAAAGGTGGGATTAGGAATAACGAAACCTTGGTGCGATCCTAGTGAGCGGTGAATTAGAGCTAGCTAGCGTAGTTCGGAAGAATACGTCTAGTAAATTGTGGTAGTTACTCAGAAGAGAATTACGACACCTAAAGTACTCACGACCGGTAGAGAATACCTAGGCGAATTTATAGAAAACGTAACGGGAAAAAGTCCGACAATAGGGGAAATCATAACCCTAGACTTTTCCATATCTTGTCCATAATATTTCCTTTGTTAGTTATAAATTACTGCATTTTAATTACTTTTATCTTAGTTAGTAAACATTCAAATCATTATTTAATATTTCTTAAGGTTGATTATTTGAATTCGTGCGGATCTAGTGGTTGTAATTAGTAGGTTAATTCTCTGTGAGATTCGACTTCGGACTTGTAAACCGGATTATATTTGCAACGACTGCTAGACCCTTTAGGAGGCATAGTTGGACATAATCAAATTTTGACGCCGTTGCGGGGAAGTTAACGGTGTTATTAATTATGACTAAAAGAATTGTTAGAATTCGTAGTTTATTTAGCTTTCTCGACTTGAAATTCATTATATTGAAACAAACGTTTGTAGTCTTGTGTGTTACAGGTGCATGCCTAGAAACTTCTCAAGAATTGGTGAATTGTACGAAGCATTACCGGACCCTGAGAAAGCTTTCAAGGCACTAAATCAAGCAAACAAGAAAGACAAACGACAACAGAACTCAACGGAGCGAATCAAACTAGACATGGGTGCCGTAATAAACAACCAAAAAAATGTGAATGACCCGAACAATCAGGATGTGGCACCTGTTGTGCCAGAAGCGACTTTGTATGATTGGGCACAACCCACCGCTGAAAATCTGGCAACTGTTATTGCAGTCCCTCAGATACAAGCAGAGTCATTTCAAATCACAAACAACATGCTACATCTGCTGCAGAACAAGGGACTGTTCTTCGGGTCTTACATTGAAGATCCACAGCAGCATCTGAAAAACTTTTTGTCAATTTGTGTCACTTAAAGGCAACCGAATGTGACACCGGAAGCATTAGACTGTTATTGTTTCCATTCTCAGTGACTGGAGAAGCTCAGACTTGGCTCAATTAGCTCCCCATAAACTCAATCACCACTTGGGAGGAATTAGTCAAGCAGTTTTTGAATAAGTTCTACCCACCCGATAAGACTGCCAAGCAAGTTTATGAAACTTCAGGCAGAAACTAGCAGAAACACTGCAAGAAAAGTGGGAGAGGTTCGAGGGGATGCTAGTTAAGTGTCCACATCATGCCATTCCATATTAGATGTTGGGACAAAGGTTTTACATGGGATTGGCAGATAACTTGAAAGCCAACGTTGATGCTTCAGAAGGTGGAGTATTTTTGAGCAAATCATTTAGAGAGTGTAAGGTCCTGCTAGATAAAATGGCTCAAAACTCAAGATGGATGACAAGATACACTACAATCATCCCTGTAATTCACTCGGTAGCTTTGGACCCAAACAACTCCTTAGTTGAGAATATGGCCACTCTGATGACACAAATGAGTATCCTCACCAAGGAGATTGATGAATCAGGCCAGAAACAGGTACACATAGTTGACACAACTTATGGGGGCTTATGTAAATCATGCATTAACCAACCATGTGTGTGCTCGTGGAGTGGTGAAAGTGAAAACCAGAACTATCAGGAAAATATGAACTATGTGGGCAACTATGGAGGATAGAGGCAAGGTGGTCAGAATTGGGGCCATCAGAACCAGCAGTATAGACCAGCACAACAGCAGTACAATAATAGCAATAATCCTGGAGCTACACGACCACAGGGTCAGGCTGTGCCTTATCAAAGGCAATAAGGGTACAATCAGCAGAATCAACAACTAGCTTATCAACAACCTCAACAGCAATAGATAGTGCGACAAGATAATGGGTTGTTTGAAATAAAAGGAATGCTGCAACAACTCATTGGGTCCAGCGGGAAAATGGAAGAAAAGGTCCACCATGCAAGAAAAGGCACACCAGATGCACGAAAATGTAGTATCACATGACTCAGCTATCAAGGGCATTAAGATTCAACTAGGGAAAATATGCATGGCCCTTAACAATCGTCCTTAAGGGACATTACCTGCTGACATACATGTTAACCCGAAAGAGCAGGGCCCAAAGCACCTGAGTGAGTCTGAGAAATGGTAGAGATCTTGATCTAGATCAAGAAATTGCTCGCGAAAGTCGACCAACTAAGATACTTGTGCAAGTACCAATTGAGGTAGATGAGTAACCTGAGCTAACAGAAGTAAGAATCCAGCTAGCCCAGGAGGAAATAAACAAGGAAAAAGAGTTTGCAAAGGAGGCTGAGGACATGCAAGAGAAGTCATTAGAAAAGTGCCTGAGCAGGATCAAACTCAAGTCACAGGAAAGAATCGATCGCTAGCACCCTTCCCACAGAGGTTGGCCAAATATTAGAAGGATGAGCAGTATAAGAAATTCATAGAGATGTTGAAGCAGATTCAGGTGAACATTCCACTGATTGATGCCTTGAGAGAGATTCCTGGTTATGCAAAAATGATGAAAGACTTGGTGTCTCGCAAGTTCGACTTTCAAGGCTTGGCAACTGTTACATTAACTCAGACATATAGTGCTGTCGTGACGAGACCTATAGCTAAGGAGCTACCCGACCCAGGAAGTTTCACAATCCCATGCACAATAGGCAACTATGCTTTTGCGAAAGCATTGTGTGATTTGGGAGCGAGCATAAGTTTGATGCCCTTGTCTGTCTATAAAAGGTTAGGCATTGGAAGAGAAAGACCTACATCCATGTTACTACAACTAGCCGACCGGATGGTGAAGCGGCCATCAGGTATACTTGATGATTTACTTATGCAGGTTGAAAAGTTTGTGTTTCCGGCAGATTGTGTCATTCTAGACTGCCAGGTTGACAAGGAGATTCCCATAATTTTGGGAAGGCAATTCTTGGCCACTGGGAGAGCTATGATTGATTGTGAAACTAGGGAGCTAAAGATGAGATTGAACGATGAAGAGATAACGTTCAACGTGTAGAATTCTATACGGCGACCCAGTGAGTTTGCTAGCTGCTCTCTGACAAAAGCGGTGGATGTGATTTTGGAGGAGGAAGATGAGGCACTGAATGCACTAGACCCCCTAGCAGCCTGCCTGATGAACCTAGAAGAGGTAGATGGTGAAAACTTGGCGGAGTGGGTGTTGGCCCTTGAAGGCCAAGGGTATTGGAAAAGAGAGCTCGAATTCGAGCCTGTACACTTAAAAGAAAGAAAGAGCCCTCCAGCTAAGCCATCAATCGAAGAGCCGCCACAGTTGGAGCTGAAACCCTTGCCGTCCCACCTCAGGTATGCTTTCTTGGGACCTAGTTTGACATTGCCTGTTATTATTGTGAGCACGTGATTTTTACCGTACCCGAATTATCTTTATGAAAATCATTAAAACAATTTGAAATTAATTATTAGTCATTGTAAGGATGTTATTAGGTTCCTAATTACTCAATTGTTAGTTAATTAATTTATGAAAAATACTAAAAAATATCATGCATTGCATTTAGGATTTATTTTACATTCTTAGAATTAAGTTAGTAATTAGTTATTTTATAAAATTGAAAAATCACAAAAATGATTCATGTTACAATTTCCTTTAATTTTAACCTTCATTTCTTAGATTCCAGGGTTTTTATAATTTTATAAATATTATTTAAATTAATGTCACATCTTAGATAAAATAGGATTTTATTATTAAGTCTTTTAGTGGTTAAAATTAATTAAAATAATAAGTAGTATAAATAAACAAATGAAACAAAGGGGAAGAAGAACTAGACTGGGCCATACATTTTTAAGCTTTAAATCAGGCCCAATTGGAAATGACCGGGCAGCCCAATACATTTACCCTCCCCGTTTAGCCTAAACGACCCCGTTTCAGTTCTTAACCAGCCCATCTGGGCCGTTGATCTTAACAAGATCAACGGCTCAGAACCCCCGTCCTTTACCTATATACCTGTCCCCAAACAACACCCCCCAGCTCATCACTTCCGAACACCCCATGAACTGAGAACCCTAGAAGCTTCCTCAACCACACGGCCATGGCCGTTTCTGGTCCCAAATCCGCCACAAATCCACACCAACTCACCCCTATCACTCCCTCACTCCCAATCGACATCCCAGTGTTCACCAAAGTCCTAAAATCAAACGATTTTAGACAAAATCAGAAGAAAGCCATAACTTGCAAAATCAGACTTGTCGAGCAATTTTGAGCTTAAGACAAACTTTAACCATGTGTTCTTAACAAGAACACATGGTTAAAGTATGTTTTAACTTAAAATTGGAATTTTTAGAAGATTCTGCTCGAGGTAATTTACTATTCCGTTCCGTTTCATTTTCTTAGGTATTTTGGGTCCATTCATCTTCTACCTCTTTTCTTTCTGATTTTTGGAGTCTTTGCAAAAATAGCCATTTTCGTTTTAATTTAGGTTAGTCCGAAAAGTAGTAAAAATGGTTGAGTTGTTAAAGGGTTACATCTTAAAGGCAATAAGCTCTAAAGTATAAGCCCAAGTAGGGTACCAGATCAGTCTGGCCCGTTATAAAATCAGAAATTAGAGGAAGTTTCTAGAAGGGGTAATTAGGAATCAAAATGAACAAATAAGGGGGTGAAGTGTATTTTTTGGAAGTTGGTAACAAACTTCTGTTACCAGCACATGCAAAGGGCGGATGAAAGGAGTGTGGGGAGGGATTAACAGAAGTTTTCAGAAAAGAATCTAAAAGATAAAAAGAAAAGGAGAATTCTGTTTTGGGGGTATAAAGGAAAGGGTCCGTTCATTCTGAAAGGGGGTCGATTTTTCTGAAAAGGTCTGAAATATTGAGAGAAGAGGAGGGAGTAAAAAAGCAGAGTGGTCGTTGTGGAAAAAAGGAGAAAGGTCATTTGAGAGGATTCTTTTGGAAGTCGAGAGCAATTAAAAGGATAGCACATTGAAGAAGGGAGAAGGAAGATAGTTAGAATCTTCATTGTTTTGGAGAACGTCTGTCGGAAGTAGCTGGGACATCTGCTTTGGTGCGATTCGTTTAACATTGTATCGACGAGTGCACGCAACAGTTTGATTAATACAGTTGCTGCTAGCTGTTTGTGTGCTGTTGCTATTACGGAAACGAGTCTGTTTGCTACTATTAGGTATGTAGAAATCTTTCTTTGTAATCACTCTTTCATTCTAATCAATGATATCTATATTATGTGAATTGGTCATTTGATTCTGGCTAAGATGTAATTTAAGCAAAGTCATTCTTTACGTCGGTTCGTTGTTGTTTAACACTTTAGAATGTTATGTGTTAATCAAGCTATATTAACGGCTGTCTGGTTCCTCGCTACATTAACAGAGTATGCCAAATCAGGATTTAGTTTTCTTTTCCCAGTATTTTGTCTCTTACTTCGTATGGCTGCTGCGTTATTAGTTGTTGCTTTGCTGCTGGAATGTCTTTAAAATATGATTGAAGCCCATTTGTTCAAAGATGGCTGATAATAAGTATTAATCCATTAGTTGCCTTGAAATCTGGTCAGTGTTTAAAAGGGATAGGAGTGATAAACTCTGCCACAATCTGATGCAATCCTTATTTCTGTAATTACCTAAGGAATTTGCATTCATGTTTGTCAAGTTGATTTGATGACTAGTCACTGTGTTGATATTCTGAAAGCAGTGTCGTTTCAAGATACAATTACAGTTGTGATTTTAAAGGGTTACACTTGCAATTAAACTATGTTGATTGATTCATAGCCGTTGTAGAAATAGTTCCAGCAGTGTAAACTTTGAAACATATTCCCTTTTATGAAAGTATTGATCCAGATTAGTTCGTTTATAACTATTGACATGGGTTAGTGCTGATACTGCAAAAGGTTCTAATTGGCTATCTTTGAAAGTTATTTCCAAATTCCTTCCAGTACGGCCATGGTTAAGTTTGTAAACGCATTTATAGTAGGTTTGATCCACTATGTGTTTAAGGCTAATTGGGCTAATTATTATATATGTAGCGGGAATAGTTCTTAAAATTAGTAGAGGTGAGCCACATAACCGACTACAACCACTAATGGCCCTCTTAAATAATTTAATGCAGGGCTAGAACGAATAAGCCTTCAAATTTTAGTAATAGTTCCCGAAACTCGATTAATTGTGTTGCCACTATGGGTACGGTCCCCGTGACATAGTGACAATACGAACTTCGGGGGTGCCTTTTAGGTGACCCGATTTAATAATTTAAATAGTAGAGCCCTTTAAACTAATTTGAGACGTGCCATACTAAATGAAATTACAAACATATGGCCCTCATTAATTAAACACTTAGAAAATCGAGGCGTGCTATTTAGCAAAATTCATGGCCCTCGAAAAGTTAAAAACGCGTAGCTGCTTTAGGCGCGTTATTTTAATAATTGAATTTCCTAAATTCGGGTGCGCATTTATGTGACCCAAATCCAAAATCCCGATGTTTAATTAAAAGATGTTACAAATTACGGGTGTATTTATGTGACGTGATTCGTGACATATTTTGATTAACATTGCAATTCTCCAATAATTTTTAAAAGGCGGAAAAGCGGAATAAAGTGAAATGCACTATAGGATAATAACAGGTATTTAAAATCAGATAATAAGCCGATATAACAATAAAGCGACCGTGTTAAAACCACGGAACCCAAGGGTGCCTGACACCTTCCCGCGGGTTAACAGAATTCCTTACTTAGAATTTCTGGTTCGCAGACTTCTTTATGAGAGTCAAACTTTTCCTCGATCTGGGATACCGGTGACTTGGAACACCAATTTAAATTTCCAAGTGGCGACTCTGAAAAATAATTCAATAATCCCATTTCGATTAAATGTCACTTTAATTGGAAAAACTCATTTTTATACATTTTCCTTCCCGGGGAAGTGTACGAAAAGAGGTGTGACAATTATCTCATTCGTTTTGTTCGATTTGCAGGTAGAACAACTTTTGCAGGTTCTAAAGGAGTGCAAGACTGCAACTGGGTGGACCATTGCAAACATAAAGGGTATCAGCTCAAAATTTTATATGCATAAGATTCTACTGGAAGATGGGCACAAACCTTCCAGGGAACATCAAAGAAGGCTGAATCTCAACATGAAAGAAGTGGTGAAGAATGAAGTGATCAATTGGTTAGATGTGGGAATCATCTTCCCCATCTCTGACAACAATTGGGTTAGCCCAGTTCAGTGTGAGCCAAAGAAAGGTGGAATGACTGTGGTGCAAAATAAGAACAACAAGTGATCTCAACAAGAACAGTCACAAGATGGAGAATCTGTATGGATTACAAAAGATTGAACAAGGCCACCCGAAATGACCATTTTCTGCTGCTTTCATTAATCAGATGCTTGATAGATTGGCGGGGAGGTCCCACTTTTGCTTCTTGGATAGATACTCGGACTATAACCAGATCTCTATTGCCTTGGAGGATAGAGAAAAAATGTCGTTCACCTGTTCATATGGCATCTATGCCTTTCGGAGAATGCTGTTTGGCCTATGCAATGCACCCGCCACATTCCAACGGTGCATGATGGCCATCTTCACAGATATGGTAGAGGACATACTGGAGGTTTTCATGGATGATTTCTCAGTGGTGGGGAACCCATTCGATGAGTGCCTTATGAACTTGAAAAGAGTATTGAAGAGGTGTATGGAGACTAATCTGGTACTGAATTGGGAGAAGTGCCATTTCATGGTACGTGAAGGTATAGTCTTGGGACACCTAGTGTCGAGTAAGGGAATTGAAGTGGACCATGCTAAGGTTGATATAATTGAGAAGTTACCTCCACCCACTTCTGTCAAGGCCATAAGAAGTTTCCTTGGTCACACCGGTTTCTACTGGCGGTTTATAAAAGATTTTTCTAAAATTGCTAACCCTTTGTGTAAATTGCTTGAAAAATATCACCCCTTTGTGTTTTCTGATGGCTGTAGGGTTGCGTTTGAGGAGTTGAAGAAGAGACTGGTGACTGCACCAATCATAGTGGTATCCGACGGGGGGTAACCTTTTGAGCTGATGTGTGATGTAAGCGACTATGCTATGGGAGCAGTTCTTGGGCAGAGAAAAGATAAGGTCAAGCACCAATCTACTATGCAAGTAGAACCTTGAGTGGTGCCCAACTAAAATACACAATGACAGAGAAAGAGATGTTAGCAGTGGTGTTCACATTTGACAAATTCAGGTCATATCTGATAGGCTCGAAGTTAATTGTTTATACTGACCATGCTGCTCTCAGGTACCTAATTGAGAAGAAGGAGTCAAAGCCACGCCTGATTCGATGGGTGCTATTGCTGCAAGAGTTCGACTTGGAAATCTGTGACCGAAAGGGAACGGAAAACCAAGTTGCTGATCATTTGTCTAGGCTTGAAAGAGCTGAAAAGAGGGTTGAGGTGGAAGAGATCGTGGAGACCTTCCCAGATGAACAAGTTTTAGCCACGAGCCTTAAGGTAGCGCCATGGTATGCAGATCTTACAAACTACGTGGCAAGCAGTATTGTTCCCTATGACTTGTCATCTTTGAAGAAGAAGAAGTTCTTTCATGATTGTCGCATGTATTTCTGGGATGAATGATATTTATTTAGGATTTGTATTGATAACATGATCCGGAGATGCATTCCCGAGATAGACCAACCTTCTGTTTTGCAGGCATGTCATGCTTCACCGTATGGAGGCCATTTTGGAGGAGTAAGGACAGCTGCTAAAGTGCTGGAGTCGGGCTTTTATTGGCCGACATTTTTTAAAGATGCACACTTTGGGTGAAAAGCTGTGATGAGTGCCAAAGGACGGGGAGTATTTCCCGTCGACATGATATGCGAGGTGGAAGTATGGGGAGTCAATTTATGGGACCATTTGTCAGCTTATATAGCAACAAGTACATACTGGTAGCTGTGGACTATGTCTCGAAATGGGTAGAATCCGTGGCACTGATGCAAAGGGAGTTATTGGTTTCCTGAGAAAAAATATTTTCACCCGATTTGGTACTCCAAGAGCGATCATCAGTGATGGAGGCACCCACTTCTGCAACCGAGCCTTTGCAAAGTTGTTGGACAAATATGGCATTCTCCATAAGATTGCCACTCTGAATCACCCACAAACAAGTGGTCAAGTGGAGGTGTCGAACAGAGAAATCAAAAGTGCTATGACCAAAATTGTAAATGCTACTCGGATTGATTGGGCAAAAACATTGGATGATTTGCTATGGGCCTACCACACTGCATTCAAAACTCCGATTGGTATGTCATCGTACAAATTGGTGTTTGGAAAGGCATGTCACTTACCGGTGGAGTTAGAGCATAGAGCCTTCTAGGCGTTAAGGCAATTAAATCTGGACTTGAAGGCCGCTGGAATAAGTAGAGTCACAGAGCTGCATGAACTTGATGATTTCCGTTACCACGCTTTTGAGAGTACAAGGCTATATAAGGAAAGAATGTAGATGATGCATGACAAAAATATTCTTGAGCGAAATTTTAAACATGGGGATGTGGTATTATTATACAATTCGATATTGGAGTTGTTTTCGGGCAAGTTGAAGTCAAGATTGTCAGGACCATTCCGTGTGGTAGAGATGCATCCCATCGGAGCCGTAGAAATTGCATCAGAAGATGGCTCTCGCAAGATTAGAGTCAATGGGCAAAGGTTGAAACATTACCTGGGCATGGATGAGGAAAAAGTTGTATCGATGACTTATTTGTGAGAACCTAAAATGTTGAGTGAACCTTAAGTTCGATTGCTTGCGTCGTGTCGCGATGTTAAATCAGACGCTTCATGCGTGGCAACCCATTGTAATGTTGCATTTGTCATGTCGTGACGTTAACTAAGACGCTCATTGGGAGGCAACCCAATTCGTAGTTTATTTTAGCATTACTAGAATTTTTTTTTTTTTTTTGTAGGCACTAACAAGTTTTTAGTTAAGTCTTGGTGTGTGAACATGTACTAGAGCATGCTGGGAGTCATAGTGCTTGGAGTCGTTCACAAAACAGAATAAAAATCACTTTAGTATGTTCGGAACCGCGCTACCTACCTTGTGTCGCACAACATACATCACAGTGGACCTGGCAGCAGACCTCGCGGCGCCAGGTTCCTAGTGCGCTAGGCCAGGCTGTTTCTCTCACATCACCAGGATCCCACCTCGCTACTGAGCTCGCATCGCCAGGGCTGTAGCGAGATCTACCTCGCGGCGCCAGGTAAGTGAAATAATTTTTTTTTACTTTTCTTTTCTTCTTACTTCTTTCTACTAAAACGCCACACACACACTCACATCGTAAACCCCATAGGAATGGTATTGTTGTTGTGTAAAAAAGTGGTAGCACGAAATTCTCAAGTCAATTTGGGAGGGTGAGGCAATCCCTCATTCCTACAAGCACTTCCATGGCACTAGTGCATGCTAAGTGTTTGTCAAAATGCCTCAAAGGCATTCTTTGTCTCCATTGGAGCCCGAGTCTTCGGGATTGTAATAATAGCGCTATGTCGCCTTGCACCACTTGAAATTTTAAGTGTGGGTGTGGCTCACCGGTATCCATATGCTTCACAATTCTAGTAGACATAATTGTGTCATTGCTTGATTCTCATGCTAAAATAAAGAGGTGAAGTCTGAGTAGCCTCAAAAATTATTGAACATCAAGTGATGAACTCTTAAGTGTGGGGTCGCAAGACCATGTTTTGAAGTGATTCAGTGCTTCCAAGACCAACTAATGTCTACTTCTGTAGGTATGAATATGCCTCCTAAGAAGGACAACAGTACAGGCAAGGGCAAAGCCATTGTTCCCACCAAAGAACCGAAAAAGAGAAAAGGAGGGGAAGCCACTTCAAGCCAGGTTAAGGGGTTGCAAGCAGTTGCAGCTATAGCAGCCTTACACCCACAGCCGGCGGGACAGCGAGAATTTGTTCTTAAGAGTATACTCACATCTGCCAAGGACTGGTACAAGCTTGTCGGCCAAAACATATACACTCTGAGTCGGCTATTCATGAGCGCCGTCTAAAAGCTAAGTATCACTCAATTTGGAAGGGTATTCATGATCTTGGATTGAGCTATGTGTTTGGAAACACTGAGGATATCAATGTAAACCTTGTCCGTGAATTTTACGTTGGGTATGATCAGAATGATCCTGAGTAGCTAGTGCCTATTCGGGGAGGTTGATTGATTTTCTGCATCCGCTATATGCAATTACTTGGGAGTTCCGGATGTTCCCCAGGAGCCCCTGGATAACTTCATTACCCGTCCAACATATCTAGTGCTGAGTCACACTCTCTGTGGTGTCAATTTTGTGGTCACTTGGGTTCGTGACAAGAAGACCAAACGTCATAGGAAATTTCCAAAGAAAAATATTGAAGCCGGAAGCTCAGGTGTGGTTGAAATTGATCAACACGCGCTTACTACCATGCAACCATGAGACTCTTATTAGCCGTGAAAAGGTATATCTGTTGTACTTCCTAATGATTGGTCAGATGGTGAATGTGGGCCACTTGATACGCTACCAGATGGCGCAGGTGAGAACAAATAAGAGAATTAATAGATTGTCCTTTGGTAACATACTGACTCAGTATCTGAGAAAAGAGGATGTGGAGGAGGAGCGATCTTTTGATGTAGTCATTCCACCGTCCCCCTCC
>MCJB01046070.1:21488-33970 GCA_002018475.1 Nicotiana obtusifolia
CCCCCCCCCGACTGACGGACATCATCAGCATTCAGGTGAAGGAGGAGAGTGCGATGGGCTCACTGACAGAGGCTGAGCGCAATGCTTGAGATGACAGTTTTATGGCCTATTTATATGGGATGATGGACTTGCAGCTTAGGATTGGAGGGAGGCTGGCCACTACGGAGGAGAGGGCTATCTTGGAGGAGTGTTTCTTGCTCAATGCTCATGCCCAACAGCTGGTTGGGCTTGGCGATGGCCAACGACTCCCAGAGGATTAGGATGTCAACACGCCAGAGTGTTCCGAGGCCGAGCCAGAGCAGTCCGAGGAGGAGGATGATGATGATGTGGAGGAGGGAGCAGAGGATGAAGAGTGGACAGCTGCAGATGGGGCCTTTGATGACAAAGGCGATGGCGATAATTGATCGGGGAGTTTTTCCAACCACCCTACTTATTTTTTTATAAATTTATATATGTATTGAGGACATTGCATGACTTATGTGTAGGGTGGGAGGTTGTATTCTCTGTGACTTGTAAATATTAGATACACTAATTACTTCTTATTTTATTTTTTATTTTTATTTTTTTAGCTTAGTCTTTTCTATTTTAGCATAGAATATAAAAATTAATTTTTTTTTTGAAATGATTGGACTTTTCCCGACGATGGATCTCCTTGACACTTTTCTTGAGGGACTAAAGTCTAACAAAAAAACAAAAAAAAATAAATGAAAAAATAGAAAAATCCAAAAATATGTCTTTTCATTATTTTAGGTAGTAATAATTGCTCGTAGTTTTTCTTTGTGCCTCGGTTCTTTTTCATAGGATGTAGTTGAACCGGGTAGTAATTTTTTTTATCTTTAGAGTTGAGTAGGATTTAGGGAATAAAAGGATGGAAAAATGAGATTTGCTAGGCGCCTTTGACTAGTTTGATAGTAGCATATTTAGGCTGTAGCATGTGTAGTACCTTCCCTATTGTATTGAAAATGCTTATGATGCCTTGTTGAGTAGATAACATGTTTATTGATGTCTATATCTCGTTTTCTTGGCTTGTGTCACTTTGTGCTTGATGCTTAATATTTTGTGGTTCCATGAATACTTGTAATTGTTTGAGAATCGGAATGGAACCATCCTTAGTGAGTCATGTGCCATGTGCGGTGAGAAATTGTATGGTCCGTGTCTTTGATTAGAGTCTAGAACTTGTCCGGCATGTGAGTTGAAGCGAAATTTTAGGTTTTGCTCGGTTTGAAAAATGATTTTAGGCTTCTTTGATGTGTCTGAGCTTAATGCTTACCACAAATAATATTTATCCCTAGTCAACCCTTTTGAGCCTATAAACTTTTATTTGGAAACCACATTACAAGCCTATACCCCTTTGTTCTTAATTATGACTGTTTAGATCCTTTTACCTCTTAAAACACTTTAAATGTGAAATGAGCGCTAAAAGAAGTAAGGAGGGAACTTGGGTGGCTTTTGAGTGAAACCAATAAATGAAAGAAAGGTGCACTTATATTGTAAAGAATATACCACTAGCAGGAATGGTAGAAAAGAAAAAAAATATTGTTGAAAAGGAAAAAAAATATGTAGCAAAAGAAAATAAGAATATCTTGTTCTTTAGTGGATATAAATTAAAGTAGTGCTTAAAGAAAGAGGAAATACTTTGGAGATGATATTGTTTGTGAAATTGCAGTTGGGTTGAAGCGATATGCGCTTAAGTTAATTTTGTGATGTGTTAAAGTACTTAGGAGGGTCAGTCACTATTCCCAATATATCCTACCCGTCCTTTAGCCCACATTATAACCATAAAAAGTCCTAATTAATTTTAGGTCGAGCAAGCCTACATTAGTGGAGGTTTACATAATGGGCAAGCCTATGGTACTTTGTGCATGCATGTGACTTCTTTGTGAGAGTGAGGGATTTCTTTGATATATGTGAATTCTCAAAATATATTTGAGCATTTGATTCGAATTTGTGGATTCAATTTACTCTCTTATTCTTGTTGTGAGGGCTCATGATTTCGCAAGGGATAGGTGACGTTGTTATATTTCTCGATGATGTTAAGTGTTCAAGCCATGAATGCATGTGATATTGAGTCGGTGTGTGAGGTTAGGATTGTTACAAGCATGTTGTCTTGTTGTTGAATAAATTTTTGAAGTATGGCATAAAGTAAAGGGAAGTGTATGTTGAAGGCATATGCTAAAGTTTAATTGTTGCTATCAACCATAGTCATAGGTATGGTATGCTTCGGATGTGCTGAAAGAAAATAAAGTGCTCAATGTTAGTGTGAATTGGTGGTTGACTCAAGGACGAGCAACGTTTAAGTGTGGGGTGGTGATGCTCGGCCAAAATGATATACCTTTAGCACATTACTCGCTCTATATTTTGTTGGTTTAGTGATTTATTATGCGACATTTGAACTAAATTGTGATGTTTTATGTGTAGGAACATCAAAAGAAATAGTCGAATGAATGTTGCACAAAAAGAGGACAAAAATGCAAGAAAAGAATGCAAAAGCATCAAGTACCCAAACCATGCTATAGACCAGGCTTTGCGAGGTCTATAGCCAGGTTGGCCGTGCTATCGACCAGGCTTTGCGAGGCCTATAGCTAGGTTGACCGCGTTGTAGACCAGGCTTTGCAAGGTCTATAGCCAGGTGATTAAAAGTCGCGGGGTAAAAGACTCCGACCCGGATTTGGACTCAAGGACTTCAACCCTAACATATAAATACTTTCCAAATGAGTTGAGAAAGGGTTGGACACTATTTTTGGAGAAGAAAAGGCTACGGAACACGGTGGAGCAAGAATCAAACGACAATTCCCTCAGAATATCTTTGTACTTTGTAGTTTAGTGTCTTTGAACATCATGATGATTGTTGATACATTTATGAGTAGCTAAACTTTCTAATCTAGGGTTTGATAGAACCTATTGGAGGATGATTCTTCACTGCGTTTAATATAGATTTGCCTTTGATTTTTTTCTACTTGTTCAACTACGTTTACATTGTGGTTGATTGAAGAGCTCTCAATCGATTGTGCCTATTTAGTGTGTATTTCTTGAAAATGGGTACATATTTAGGTAGTTGTTGAACAACATCACTCCTAACGTATGTGAGGAATCAATATGGAGGGTTTACAGGTGGGATTAGGAATAACGAAACCTTGGTGCGATCCTAGTGAGCATTTTTAGAGTTTTCTTTTTGCATTCAATCCAACAAGTCATGACTCCGTATATTTTTATATTAAGTTATTTTTTATAAACTATTAATTAAATATTACTTATTTTTAGAGTTTTCATTGTCAAATAGCTATTTATTCTAGAAACTATATTCAACCTCTTCATTCGAAAATCCCTAAAAGACCGTAAGATTCGAATTTTCAATTAGCATTATTTGATAAATCCATAAGTGATAAAAGTATCTTTTGTGTTAGTTTTTTGTTTTCAGTATTTGATCATGGAAATAAACAAGTTTCACAAGCTTTTGTCACAAAACTTTTACAAATCATAATATGGCATCAAAGAACTTTTGTGCGACCTGATTTCTGCTTTTATTAAACTAGCTAATCAGCATTCATATTTTCTGGAATTTAAATTTTTTTGAACTTTTACTTTGTAATTTAAATATATTAATTAATAATATGAATGTAATTTGTCAAAGTTATATACTCATCGATATAAATACACGTGTAAACCGCGTACCCTAAGACTAATAAAGTATAAATGTAATAACACATTCTACGTTTTAATACAAAGTAATAAAGTCTCAAACTTTAGTTCACCTCAATGGAACAATTCTTGATCAATTGGAGAAACAACATCCATTTTTCGCACTAAGATATCAATGTGGACGAAATCATATGGATCATCTAGGAGCTTTAAATAAAGTAGCATCGCCCAAACAAATCGCATTAATATACTCAGGGGGGCCATGAGCCGGCATGCCCGGAAATAGGAGCCCATACAACCTAAGTGCTTGAAGAAGCAAGCTTTCTCGGTATTCTGTTCCATACAGATATGGAAGAAGAAAGCTTCTCACCAACTCCCACAATGCGTCCACCCTCTTTGATATTAGTGATCTCAGAGAAAAGTAATTTCTGTCTGGTTCTTCTGAAACGATCTGTTGCACATAATGTGAAAAGTGAGATCAGTATCCTGAGGCATGTTACATTGCCTGCCAAAATAGGTTAAAGTTACACTGATTCATAAGACATTCTTGTTGTACTCACCTTTCCTTCATATATGCTGCTATAGTAAAGGCATGTTCCGAAGTGTTTAAAAAGCAGGGTAGTGTCATCATAAGGCAACCTGGTAACTATATCATGACTGTAAACGAATCTATAATATTCAATGCCATAGTTCCTGAATTGCTCTTTCATGAAGTCCCCGAACTTGCTATCACCTACCCTTGGCTGCCCAAATGTGTAAATTGCTTCCAATCTTTCTAGTATAAAAGCTTCATTGTGGAATACAAGAACTGCTGCAAAAAGAACTGCGAGTGCACCACCTAAGCTGTGTCCTGTTAGAACAAATTTGGTTTTGTTATTTTTCTGAAAGAAGTCTCTTAGTTTTTCCCTGATTGTGTAATATGCTACTGGGCGTTGGTCATCTTGTGGTATATTGCGAGGCCAACTTTCATCTTTCTGTAAGCCCATAGCCTTCATGAAACCGCTGTGGACTTTGCCCATGTTGTCGAATTTGTACCACGATATGTCGAAATCTGTACTCCAATCATCTGAATTGAAGGGTTCAGTACCTCTAAATGCCACAATAATTCTGTCTGGACTGGTTGTTTTATCATGAAATATGAAGCCTTGAGTCGATTTCTTTTGGTGGTACTCTGCCAAGCACAATTTGTGTTAGAAAAACTCTACTTTTTAGATATTGCGTGGGAGATTGTCCTCCCTCTGTTCCATTAGATTACACTTTTGAAAAACACGTTAATGGCATGTAAATAGATTTGGCACCTATTTGTCCATGAAAGCTATCCTTGTGATCACTACTTTTTTAACATTTGGACAAAGTTATCTAATTAGTTATTCTTTTTACTTTATATACTTGGCTCCCATTTGGTTATAAATTTGGTAGTTTTTTTTCAAATTTTATTTTATTTTTTGGCAAATTTTGAAAATAAAATCTTCAAATCCCAAAAATAGCTATAGAGTAGTTTTTGAAGTTTTCTACTCACAAACTTCAAATTCTTTTCAAGTAAAATGCATGTCCAAACACAAATTTTAACTTTCAAAAATCTTTGTCCATCTCATCCTCTATGTCCAAACGCTAACTTAATATCTTACCATTCCAAAAATCGTAGGCCCCCAGTAATTCCATCTGCATACGAATCAAATCTTGTACAGATTAGTAGAGTCAAGAAGTGATCGAACCAAATAGTGATTGACTCGTATGTCAAATGAAAGTATAGAACTAGCTAGCTTGCTAATCAAACATACATAGTATCCTAAATACTGCAATACAAGTTAATTAGACGACCTTCCATTGATCTTCAACGGTAGCTCGGATGAAGGCTTTATTCTCGTAGGCTACTTTTGATGCAATTGCAGAAAGCGCAACAACGTATGTTTTATCCCAAGGTTTGAATTTCTTATGACAATCCACTCTCGGATCTATAAATCCAACAGCGGATAGATAGCTAGCTGACTCTTTTTCTGGCATCACTACCTTTCCTACAAATAGTAGTAAATACTGAACTATGTGTGAATTGCCCTAAAAAACAATTCAAAAAACACGTGAAATTCTTATACTTTGTAGATCCAATAGAAAACAGGAATTTGACAAATTAAATATGGACTCTATCTGTTGTTGTCTAACCTTGCAGGATTCTCAATAACAATGTAGGAAGGCTTTGGTTACGAGCAAGAAGATTTAGGCAGAACTCTAAAATTGAACCACAAAATGACAGAGGCTTTGAGATGAACTGAAGAGCTTTTTGCACGGACACTGAGAGAAAGATGTATCCTCGACGCTCGAAAGTGTCTATGATTGGTTCATAGTCACTGTTGTTGTCTATGAATTGTTTGCTTTCAAGGTTGGCGGAGAACAAAATACGTAGGAGATCCAAAAGACTTGCTTCATCTGGTTTTAGTTGAAGGTATTTGTTGCTACTCACCTTCTCCACCTTGTTATGACGATCCATGATGTGTGTGATTAATTTGCTTGGTAATAATTCTTTTCTGAAACTCTTTCTTTGAAGATAACACACAGGCAATATCGTCAAAAATATATTTATAACCAAAGTCGTTTATAAGTGTGTTCCTTTCGATCTACTTTAATTTAGCTTACCGAAGAAGAAAGCGGATTTATTCTTATAGTAACAAACTATGAGGTCTCTTATAGTTTTAAATATCTATGGAAGCTGCGTTGGAGTGGCACTTTAGCATTTTTCAGTTTGGACATGGAAAATATTATAATGGACTTTGAGACGTGCAAACAGCTGGCAATGTAGTATACTGGAGTATTACTTATGAATTTTAACTACGTTGTAGATTTTTTTTACACTACTATTAGATCTTCACGTAATTGCAAGTAATTTTCATATAAAATATAATTAATGGCTACCTACAAATTAAAAGACCATAAGTTACTTGTTATAACTGATAAATATACACCGATCAATTTTTGTGCAGTAAGGATATATAAGTTAGATTCATGTATTAATATTCTCAGCAAGTGTAGGTCTTTTGGTCGTTTTTAAGTCATCCAGGCTACAAGCTCGTGAAGGGACATGAAAAGGATTCCAAGAGTGATACCGTGGAAATCCACTTATACACGCTATCTGTATCTTTTCCAGATCCAAAGTACGTTTTTGATCTTCAAGAATTGTCAGATTATACAAATAACGTGTATATATTATGCCAACCTGGTAGTCTAAGTTAATCGGCATTTTTAAATAACATGATTGTCATGTTAGTAAATTCAATCTTTGTCTATCTATATCTATATCTATATCTTTTATATTTATCTATTTATTTATATTATTATAGAAGCATGAATATAATATTAATTTACAAAAATAACCTTATAATATTAAGCATAATAACTCATTAATAAAAGGACATAAGCAGAATTCTAAATATTAGTCTTATAATCCTATTAGTTTTAGGACATAATACTACACGTTAGGAATCCTACATGATTACCTTTAGGAATCCTATTAGTACAATTACTTTCGGGCTGTCTAATTCATATAAAATTGAACAAGTAAATATCTTTAGTCATGTAATTCTATTACTTTCAGGATATACTTATTAAAAATTTCTATTACTAATTTAATTTGAAAACGTATTATAATATCCTATTACTAATTTAATTTGAGAATGTATTATACTGTCCAAATTCATTTAGAAAAAAGAGAGTATGTATTATTATAAAATCATAATACAATATTAATATACCAAAATAGCCCGAAATTATTAAATGTAAGAACTCATAGGAAGAGGACATAACTGCAATAACTTATTTTTTGGACTACAATACCTTCTATTCTAATTTTTAATATTTACTATTTTAAAATTAATAAAAATTTTCTATTAAATTCTTATAAAAATATGTAGGAAGGTTTAATAAAATCAATTTCATAAGAATCCTCCGTATTGGCAATACATTATCACTCTATAATGTCCAATACCAAGAAAAATAAAAGTAATATTAAATGGATTACATAGAGTTGAAATTGAGAAAAAGAAATACCCCCACAATAATATATTTTTTATATTATATTTAAACTATTTTTCTACTAAAATAATATTTTTTTTAATCAATTTCTTATGTATTATTGAAAAATACTCAATTATTAAACCGCAACTAAGAAAATATTTAAGAATATAAATGTGTGAGAAAGAGAAAGAAAAGGCTGGTAAGAATCAATACCACTAATGAATCTACAAACATAAAGATTTTAAAGTGAAATGTCATATCAATCTTTTACTCTTTGAAAATAAAATTTATGGTGGATATAATTATAATTAAGATTAAATATTCAAAACAAGAGATGAACTAATATTAAGATCTGAATCAACATAGAATAAATTATTTTTATGTTAAAACCAAATAATTAAATCTATTAATTAATTATTTAGCAAGAGAATCCAATTCAATTATTTTTTAAATTTATCATAAGAGTAAAATTCTTATTCAAGTTAAAAAAAATCTTAGGTTACATAAATTTATTACATAAAAAAAGTGTTAGAACACAAAGTAAAAGGGTTAGTATATTATTAAGAATCAAAATGCCATATAAGTGTCTGAGGAAGCACAATCAAAGCTAAATCCTAAACAAGACCAAGCTTTCAAGACTATATTATAAAGAGTCGACTCTGCTATAACGGGATTATCCTTTGTAGATACCTTCGGCGAATCGAAATAATACTTTTATTACTTGTAAATATCATATCAAGAGGTATGACACTATTAGCAATAATAGCAAGTGGTGTACCAACAATGATTTATTGTGAGGCCACCTACTTTAGATTTGATGTACCTCTTCAAACAACTTAAATAATCATCACAAATATATCAAAGCAGAGCAATAGTGCTAAATTATAAGGAAAACAAAATTAATAATATAGGATGAAACACTTATGGCTAAGTGTCAAACGATCGAAATAATTGCCCAGAGTTCTAGAGATATATTGGATATTAATGAAATGTTTGGCGGAAAATTAATGGTTTGGGATGTGATTTATGTCAAGTACTACCAGTAGTTCCAAAATTGACAAAAGCAGAGACTGTAAAAGCTAGCTTGTCAAAATTATACATTTGGCCTCAAATGAAAAAGATTCAATTAGCAAGAAATATAAAGTAAGAACAACTCCAGTATTCAGTGTCTTCTTGCTTTGTGTCAGAAACGAAGAAGAGCATCCAATAAAAGATGATTTGGTTCTTTCTAAACACTTGATTATCAATCCCAATGGTAATAGCAGTACATTTAATAAGAGAAATATTTCTATTATTAGATTGAAACGCAATTTGTGCAAATCGCATGATAGAATTAAAAAAATATCTTAGCTAGCAAAAATGAATATGTTAATCAATTAAATAAAAGGTTAATTGCATGATAGTAAAAATAAAATATTTTTCTATTTTTGACTCAGCAGAAAATGATATCAATCATTACTACCAAGAAGAATATTCAAATATGTTAATACTAAATGGCCTTCTACCATACATGTTTCTTGTCAAGTTTATTATTTCTTACGTATGTTAGTGTCACCGTTTATATAATAGACTAAGTTAAAATTGATCTTCCATCGTATATAAGTTGATTTTGAAGAAAAAAATGCTCGTAATGCTACTGAAAAACTTAGATACGCCGAATCGCTTATGTAATAACACATAGATGATATATAGAAATTTTGACAATAACTTCATACATGCAAAAATTATGATACTGGTCAATGTGATTCTAAGTATATTCTTATCTCTGAATTTAACTTTCGTCTTCCGAAACTAAGGAATATCCTTTTAAATTTGTGTGAAAATAATTTTTATTATGTTTATGTTTTGCAAATATAATAAATAAAGTACAAAGACAAACATTCTAAATATTTGGACTATATTTACCGCAATATATTTTCTTGCACGAACAACTGTATGTTGCACTTTCAAGAGAGATATCAAGATCGACAACAAGAGTTTTGGTTAAGGCAGAGCAACCAAAGCATTAGGAGGAAACATACACAAAAAATATTGTCCAGAAAGAAGTGTTCGTTAAGATACCATCACATTAAATACTTTTAAACTATAATATAGTTATCCAATTAACATGACAAAATTAATCATTTGTGTAAGTTTTGATAATGTCCTTTTATTTTAAATTATGTATTATGCTAATGTAATAATAATTTTCGGCATTTAAATGATTGTTGTATTATTATACATAAAATTTCTCTCATTAATTAAATTGTATTGTTCCTTCATATAAACAAATGTTTAAATCATCACGTACCACTATTAACGTGCAACGCACGTTCATAGATACTAGTTTTTATAAAAGCATGAATACAATGTCGGTTTACAAAATTAACCTTATAATATTAAGCATAATAACTCATAATAAAAGGACATACCCGAAATTTTGGATATTAGCCTTATAATCCTATTAGTTTTAAGAATCTTATATGATTACCCTTAGGAATCCTATTAGTATAATTACTTTCGGGCTGTCTAATTCATATAAAATTAAACAAGTAAATAACTTTAGTCATGTAATCCTATTACTTTTAGGATAAACTTCTTAAAAATTCCTATTACTTATTTAATTCGAAAACTTATTGTAGTATCCTATTACTAATTTAATTTGAGAATGTATTATATTATCCAAATCCATATAGAAAAAAAGAGATCCTATATTATTATAAAAGAATAAATACAATATTAATATACTAAAATAGCCCTTAAATATTAAACGGAAGAACTCATAGGGAAAAGTCGTAACTGCAATAACTTATTTTTTGGACTACAATACCTTCTTGCTAATTTTTAATATTTAAGATTTTAAAATTAATAAAATTTTGGTCTATTAAATTCTTATTAAAAATATGTAGGAAGGTTTAATAAAATCAATCTCATAAAAATCCTCTATATTGGCAATACATGACAACCACATAATGTCCAATACCAAAAAAATAGTAATATTAAATGGAATGCATAAAGATTGAAATTGAGAAAAAATACCCCGCGATAATGTATTTTAATATTATATTTAAACTATTTTCCTATTCAAATAATATTTTTTTATCAATTTTTCGTGTAATATTGAAAAATACCCAATTATTAATCAACAACTAAGAAAATATTTAAGAACATAAATGTGTAAAAAAGAGAAAAAAATAGTTGGTAAGAATCAATACCACTAATGAATCTACAAACGTAAAGATCTTAAAGTGAAATGTCATATCAATCTTTTACTCTTTGAAAATAAAATTTATGGTGGGTATAATTATAATTAAGATTAAATATTCAAAACAAGAGATGAACTAATATTAAAATCTGATCAACATAGCATAAATTATTTTTTATGTTAAAACCAAATAATTAAATCTTTTAATTAATTATTTATCAAGAGAATCCAATTCAATTATTTTTTAAATTCATCATATGAGTAAAATTTTTATTCAATTTAAAAAAAAAATTCTTAGGATACATAAATTTATTCCATAAAAAGAGTGTTAGAACACAAAGTAAAAAGGTTAGTATATTATTAAGAATCAAAATGCTATACAAGTGTCCTCGAGGAAGCACAATCAAAGCTAAATCCTAATCAAGAACAAGCTTTCAAAACTATATTATAAAGAGTCGACTCTGGTATAACGAGATTATTCTTTGTAGATGCCTCCGGCGAAATCGAAATAATATTTTTATGTCATACATTACCTGCAAATATCATATCAAGAGGTATGACAGTGTTAACAATAACAACAAGTGGTGTACCAACAATAATTTTATTGTGAGGCCACCTGCTTTAGATTTGATATACCTTTTCAAACAACTTAAATAACCATCACAAATATATCAACACAGAACAATGGTGCTAAATTTATTAGTAAAGTAAAATTGATAATATGGGATGAAGTACTTATGGCAAAGTGTCAAACGATCGAAATAATTGCCCGGAGTTCTTATTAATGAACCGTTTGGTGAAAATTAATGGTTTGTGAGGTGATTTCTGTCAAGTACTACCATTAGTTCCAAAATTGACAAAAGCAGAGACTGTAAAAGCTAGCTTGCCAAAGCTATACTTCTAGCCTCAAATTAAAAAGACTCAACTGACGAGAAATATAACTAAGAACAGATCCAGTATTCAGTGTCTTCTTGCTTTGTGTCGGAAATGAATAAGAGCATCCAATTAAAAATGATTTGGTTTTTCCTGAAACACTTGGTTATCAATTCCAATGGTAATAGTAGTGCATTTAATAAGAGAAATATTTCTATCATTAGATTAAAACGAAATTTTGGGCAAATCGTATGATAGAATTTAAAAGATACCTTAGCTAACAGAAATGAATATGTTGATCAACTAAATAAAATGTTGATTGCAAAATTTTATAATAAAAATAACAAAAATTTCAATTTTTGACTGTGACGACCCAAAGGGTCATCACTTGGTTTTAGATTGAATTCAGCGTCCGAGGCTTAAAAACCTCCTTTTTACCTCACCTCGATGTGCATGTGTAGTCTATATAATTTTTTTTAGAACGTTTTTATGTGGAAAGATTAAAATGTGAAATAGAGCTTTAAAACTCAAGTGAGTCGACTTCCGTCAATATTTTTAGTAGACGGTCCTGTATAAGTATTTTGATAGTTCAAGTAGGTCCGTATCGTGATTTAGGACTTGGGCATATGCCCGAAATCAAATTTGAGGTCCCGAGCTCAAGTTATAGCCATTTAATGAGAGAAAAAAAAACAAAGATTTTTTTCATTATCCTAACTAATCACCCATGATCTGCTCACCCCAATCCCTCATTTTCCTGACTCCCTAACTCCCCCCCCCCCCC
>MCJB01046070.1:33990-74376 GCA_002018475.1 Nicotiana obtusifolia
CCCCCCCACTTTTCGTCGCTCATCCCACACTCCCTAACTTTCACGTCACTCATATATACACGACATCACATACACACACAATCTCACCAACACCCATTTCTTTGAAGGCATAATACCATTCATTGATATAACAATACAAAAGGGAGAAAGAAAGCAATCAGAGATAATCAATCAGTAAGGAAGAGAGAATCTGGGTGGGAAAAAGAAAAAAAAAATGCAGCCATTTTCAGCCGCCAAATGACTGAAAACTCAGCTTAAAACCATTCCAAAATTACTGCTGATTTTACCCATCAAAATACCATAAAAACAACAGACGTTTTTCTTTGTATAGAGAACGAAAATAGTCAAAAAAAAAAAGGAGGTCTCCGGCCGCGGTTCGATTTTTCAATCACTGCTCAAGTTTTATACATCATATTTGTTGTAAAGTTCCAAGCTCGGAAGTTATCTCAGTAGTCGAATATTGGCGAAATTTTGAACTCTACATTAGAGTTGCTGGAATTTATATTTCGACATTGGAAAGATTAATTAAGATTTGAAGCCTTCGGACACAAAGTTTTAAGGCAAAGATTGTTGGAATCTCGAATTTGGTTGCAAAGCGAGGTAAGTATCCGGTCTAACCTTAGCATGAGGGATTAGGAGTTGTGTCCTATTTGTTAATTGCTTCTTGTTGAATACGATGTATAGGCATGGTGACCAGTATCTATATGTTGGTGTCGAGCATGACCGTGAATTTTCCTTGCTGTGTTCTGAGTTTTAGTGAGTTTCTTTGATGTATTTCTGAGTATTAGTTGCTGTATTTTTGAGTTCTGGTGAGTATCTCTTTTATTCTCTGGCATTCTCTCTATCCAGTTTAATTGTAGATATTTTCATCAGTTTATTCTCGTGTAAATTTGCAATATAAATATGTAGTAGTATTTTTATTCTACTTGCGAAGTTTTCTACAATAAAAATGAATGTGGCAGTTGAGCATTGTAAGTGCATGGCCATGGTTAGCTGATATTTTGGCTTTCGCGTTTAAAATTGCTGATAGGATAACAGTGTGTTGTGTATTATACTTTATATTCTTTAATTGTTGGCTGTGTAGGGATCAATGAAATAATTTCATCAACTTGGCAACTTCATTTATGTTTTTTCTTCTTTCTTAGGAAGTATATGATTTTCGAGAAACTTCAAGCTTTTTGTTGTTTTAATTCCATTAGGAAAATATTTTTCTCTGACTTTGTGTATTTCAGGAACCACCAAAATAATTTTAGGAATGTGCAAATTCTTTTTCTGTTTTAGTTTTTATAAAATATACTGTATTATTTTATTAGTACATTTCAACTTGAACTTTTTGATGGACAGATTTTGTTCCCTTGCCGGGATGTTTGATTTGATATTATTGTTCCCTTGCTGGGAAGTTATTATATTGCTTTTGTTCCCTTGCCGGGATTTTCTTGTGATTTTTGTGATAATATGTGAAAGGGAGCGGGTGGTACGCCTACCACATGATATAAGGAAATGGGAACGGGTGGTACGCCTACCACATGATATAATGAAATGGGAACGGGTGGTACGCCTACCACATCTATATTACTTTACCCTGCGGGTGGTACGCCTACCACAAGATATAATAAAATGGGATCGGGTTGCACGCCTGCAACAAGATGAAACTGAAAGTGAAAGGATCTTGTATTTTCCTTTATTTGTATTAGAATTTAATTTGCAGTTTCTTTAATACTCGTTGTTGATCTGTTTGTTTTTATCTGTTATCCCGAGGCATGTTTCCCTTACCAAGTTTTAATTGTTTATTTATTTCTATCGTTCCGCTGTAGATGTATAGATATATATATATATATATATAACTGTACAGGTCTATTTGGAGTCTGGTCCTAGCCTCGTCACTACCTCGCCGAGGTTAGGCCGGGCACTTACCAACACATGGGGTCGGTTGTGCTGATACTACACTCTGTACTCTTTTGTGCAGATCCCAGCACCGCAGGTTTCGGACCGTAGGGGGATCCCAGCTTCTTGATTATCAGGCGACCCAAGGTAGTCCTGCAGGCGTCCGCATACCTTGGCATCTCCCGCTATCTATTTTACCTGTTTCTTTTATGTAGTCCTAGAGACAGTATTTTGTTACTTCTTTCAGACCCTTATTTGTAGTACTCTTAGACAGTCTGTGAAGCTGTGACACTAAATCTTGGGTGGTTTGTTAATGAAATTTTAATAGCGATATTTTAAGTCTGAAATTTCATTCATTCTGCTCGTTAATTTGTGTTGTTCTTTAGTTGTTGGTTTTAAGTTGCAATGAGTGTAAATGGAAATAAGGCAAATAGTTCGGTTGATTGGCTTGCCTAACTTTCACTAGTAGGCGCCATCACGACTCCCGAGGATGGGAAATCCGGGTCGTGACATTGACTCAGCAGAAAATGATGCTAATAATTACAACCAAGAAGAATACTTAAATACTTTAATACCAAATAGCCTTCTACCATACAAGTTTGTTGTCAAGTTTATTATTTCTTATGTATGTTAGTGTCACCGAATATATAATAGACTAAGTTAAAATTGATCTTCCATTGTATATTGGTTAATTTTGGAAATAAACATGTCCGTCATGTTACTAAAAAACATAGATACGCCAAATAGCTTATGTAATAGCACATAGATGGTATATAGAAGTTTGACAATAACATTATACATGCAAAAATTATGATACTGGTCAATGTGCTTTTAAGTATATTTGTAACAATCCGATCGGTCGTTTTGAGCTCTAGGGCGTCGTTTGGCGGTTTGAGGCCTTGAGTAGCTTCACTTCAGGTATTATGACTTTTACGCATGGTCGGAATTGAATTTCGGGAGGTTCGGAGTTGATTAAGAAAGAAAATTCTAATTTTGGAAGCTTTAGTTGGAAGAGTTGACTAAGATTTGACATTTGAGTAAACGACTTCAGAATCAGGATTTGAAGGTTCCAATAGGTTCGTATTTTTGGACTTGGGCGTATGTTCGGATTGAGTATCGGGTCGTCAGGGAGCATTTCAGCGCTTATTGTGGAAAGTTGGCATTTTTAAGATTTTAGAATTTTTTAAGTTTGGCTTGAAGAGGATTTTTGTGTTATCTATGTCTGTTTGGGGTTACGAGCCTTGAAATAGGTACGTATCATGATTTGTGACTTGTGCATACAGTTTGGCGTCATTCCAGAATATTTTAATATGATTCAGACGCGTTAGTCGAAGTTTAAAATTTTGAAAGTTGAAAGAAAGATTTTAATCATTGATTCATGATTTTAATGTTAGTTGTGGCGTTCCGAGCCTTTGTATAAGTTTGTATAAGGTATTGGGACTTGTTGGTGTAATTGGACGGAGTCCCTAGGACCTCAGGTGCGATTCGGAGTGGTTTCAGACCAAGCTGGGATGTTTTGATATTGCTGGTTTCTGGTGTTTCTGGTAAGCATAACGATCGTGGTTGAAGGGACACGATCTCAAAGAGAAGATGAAGCTAGGGAAGAAATTATGCATCGCGAACGTGACCATGGGATCACGAACGCGGGGAGGAGGCAGAGGTGTACCACGCGAACGTGACTGGGCGTCGCGAACGCGATGAAGGAAGGGGAGTTGGGCTTGGAGATGCTAAGACATCGCGAACGCGGCTCAAGGACCATGGCCGCGAAGGAGTGAGACGTGAAGGCATCGTGAACACGGGAAGGACACCGCGAATGCGAAGTTGAACTTTTGGACTTCGCGATTGCGAGGATGGGCAGTGTCATTTTAAAGAAGAGGGGTTTAGCTCATTTTCACTCCATTTCTTCATTGAAGCCGACCTTGGGAGAGATTTTGGAGCACCATTTTTGTCATCAACCAGGAGGTGAGTAATTTCTTCTCATTGTGAGTTAAATACATGAATCATACATGGATTGGAACATGAAAATTAGTAGAAATTGTGAAATTTTGGTAGAAGACCTAGAAATCGTACTTTTGGATTTTGACCACAAAATTTGGGATGTAATTAGGAATAAATTATGTATTTGAGTTCGTGAGGTTATGGGTAATGATTATTTTCAAAAAATTTCAGAATCCGGGCACGTGGGCCCGAGGATTGACTTTGTTGACTTTTCGAGCGAAGTTGGAAATTGTTATGAATTGATCAATTATGAGTATTAGAGTGTATTTTTTTTGGGTTTGCACATTGTTTGACTAGTTTCGGATCAATGGGCTTTGGTTTGAGGTGTTAGAGAGGCGCGGGAGCCGGTTATGGAACTTTGAGGCGAGGTAAATCTCATGTCTAAGCTTGTGAGGGGGAAACTACCCCTAGGTGATGTAATTGTTATATGATACTAGTTGTAGGTGCTACATATGCCCGGTCACAAACGCGACAAAGGAAGGGGAGCTGGGCCTGGAGGCGCTAAGACATATGTGAACGCGGCTCAAGGACTGCGACCTCGAAGGAGTGAGATGTGGAGGCATCGCGAACACGGGAAGGACACCGCGAATGCAAAGTTGAATTTTTGGGTTTGAGATTTTGGCCTTCGCGATCGCGAGGATGTTTCCGCGATCGCGAAGAGGGACGTACTGGGCAGTGTCATTTTAAAAACGAGAGGTTTGGCTCATTTTCACTCCATTTCTTCATGGGAGCCGACCTTGGGAGAGATTTTGGAGCACCATTTTCATCATCAACCAGGAGGTAAGTAATTTCTTCTCATTGTGAGTTAAATCCATGAATCATACATGGATTGGAACATGGAAATTAGTAGAAATTATGGGATTTTGGTAGAAGACCTAGAAATCATACTTTTGGATTTTGACCACAAAATTTGGCATGGAATTAGGAATAGATTATGTATTTGAGTTCGTGGTTTTATGGGTAATGATTATCTTCGAAAATTTTCAGAATTCGGACACGTGGGCCTGAGGGTTGACTTTATTGACTTTTCGAGTGAAGTTGAAAATTATTATGAATTGATCAATTATGAGTATTAGAGTGTATTTTTTTTGGTTCTGCACATTGTTTGAATAGTTTCAGATCGATGGGCTTTACTTTAAGGTGTTAGAGAGGCGTGGGAGCCGGTTATGGAACTTTGAAGCAAGGTATATCTCCTGTCTAACCTTGTGAGGGGGAAACTACCCCTAGGTGATGTAATAATTATGTGATACTAGTTGTAGGTGCTACGTATGCCTATTCACGAACGCGATGAAGGAAGGGGAGTTGGGCCAGGAGGTGCTAAGACATCGTGAAGAGTGAGATGTTGAGGCATCGCGAACACGGGAAAGACACACGAACACGAAGTTGAAATTTTGGGCTTGGGCTTTTGGCCTTCGCGATCGCGAGGATGTTTCTGCGATCGCAAAGAGAGACGTACTGGGCAGTGTCATTTTAAATACGGGAGTTTTGGCTCATTTTCACTCCATTTCTTCATGGGAGCCAACGTTTGGAGAGATTTTAGAACACCATTTTCGTCATCAACCAGGAGGCGAGTTATTTCTTCTCATTGCAAGTTAAATACATGAATCATACATGGATTGGAACATGAAAATTAGTAGAAATTGTGAGATTTTGGTAGACGACCTTGAAATCGTACTTTTGGATTTTGACCTCAAAATTTGGCATGGAATTAGGTATAAATTATGTATTTGAGTTCTTGGTGTTATGGGTAATGATTATCTTCGAAATATTCAAAATCCGGACACGTGGGTCCGAGGGTTGACTTTGTTGACTTTTCGAGCGAAGTTGGAAATTGTTATGAAATTGATCAATTATGAGTATTGGAGTGCATTTTTTTTAATTTGCATATTATTTGAGTCATTTCGGATTGATGGTCTTTGGCTTGAGGTGTTAGAGAGGTGCAGGAGCCTGTTATGGAACTTTGAAGAGAGGGAAGTCTCCTGTCTAATCTTGTGAGGGGGAAACTACCCGTAGATGATGTAATTGTTATGTGGTACTAGTTGTGGGTTCTACGTATGCCCAGTCACGAACGCGATGAACGAAGGGGAGTTGGGCCTGGAGGCATTAAGACATCGCGAGCGCGGTTCAAGGACCGCGACCACAAAGGAGAGATACGTGGAGGTGCATCACGAAGGAAAGATTATGGAAGTTTATATAGACAATATGCTCGTTAAGTCTTTGATTGCAGGTGATCACCTTAAGCATTTGCAAGAAACATTCGACATCCTGAGGAAGCATAACATGAAACTTAATCTCGAGAAGTGCGCGTTCTGGGTCAGTTTGGTAAGTTTCTGGGATTTCTGGTCTCACAAAGGGGAATTGAGGTAAACCCCGACAAAATTATGGCCATAGAGGATATCTTGGATCAATTGTCGAATGTAAAGGAAGTCCAAAGGCTCACTGGAGGAATAGCAGCTTTGAGCAGGTTAATTTCCCGATCGTCGGAAAAATGTCATTGCTTCTTCACACTGCTCACAAAGAAAAATAATTTCAAAAAGACACTAGAGTGAAAGCAGGCTCTGAGGGACCTGAAGAAGTACTTATCAAGCCCTCTATTGCTCTCAAAACCAAAAGAAAGTGAAACATTGCTAGTTTACCTCGCGGTTTCAGCAGTTGCGATAAGTGCGGTTTTAGTCCGGGAGGACGGAGGTACGTAATTTCCCATTTATTATGTTAGCAAAATTTTAACGGGAGCAGAAACTCGCTACCCACATTTGAAAAAATTGGCCTTAGCTCTCGTAGTCGCCGCTCGGAAGCTAAGGCCATACTTCCAATGCCACCCGATAGCTGTGGTGACTACTTTTCCTTTACGGAACATCCTCCATAAACCCGAGCTCTCGGGCATATTGGCTAAACGGGCCGTCGAAATGAGTGAGTTCGACATAGAACATAAACTAAGGATTGCAATTAAGTCACAAGTCCTGGCTGACTTCGTGGCCGATTTCAATTCGGGACTACTTCCTTTGGCAACCAAGGAGGCAGCAATGGTGTCGGAATCGAAATTGGGGATTTGGACCTGATTTACGGACGAAGCTTCCAACGTAAACGGGTCCAGTCTCGGAATAGTCGTAATCATGCCTTCGGGGGAAACCTTAAGGCAAGCCATCAGAACGATCCCCTTAACTAACAATGAAGCAGAGTAAGAAGCTTTGATTGAAGAGTTGAATTAGCTCGAGGACTTGATTCCGAGGTTATCGAAATCAAATGTGACTCACATTTGGTGGTAAATCAGGTCTACCGGATATTTGATACCAAAGAAGAACATATGCAACAATACGTGGTAAAGATCTAGGCTCTTTTGACACGATTCCGGGAGCGGTCAATTACTCATATCCCGAGGGAGGATAACACAGAAGCGGACGTATTAGCAAACTTAGGATCATCAACGGAAATAAAGGGATTGGAGTCCGAGACGTTAGTGCAACTGATGAACTCAGTCCTGGATACGGATGGTTACTATGAGGTAAATTCGACTAATCTGATCTGGGACTGGAGAAATGAAATAACCGACTATCTCGAGCACGGGAAGTTGCCTGAAGACCCCATAGCATCACGGGCATTACGCGCCAAAGATGCACGTTATGGCTTCAAGAGAGGCTGATTGTATAAAAAATCCTTCCAAGGCCCACAGGCCCGATGCTTAGGAGCGTCAGAAGCTAATTATGTCATGAGAGAAGTCCACAAAGGGATATGCGGCACTCACTCGGGTGCAGATTCTTTGGTGCTGAACTTGGTACGGGCAGGATATTACTGGCCTCGCATGGAACAAGACGCCAAAGACTTCGTACGAAAATGTGATAAGTGCCAACGCTACGCACTACTAATACACAAACTGGCAGAACCCTTACATTCAGTTTTGTTCCCATGGCCGTTCATGAAATGGGGGATGGACATCGTCGAACCGCTGTTACCGGCTCCCGGAAAGTTAAGGTTTCTTTTAATTCTGACTGACTATTTTTCTAAATGGGTGGAAACAGTCCTTATCAGAAGATCGGAGAACGCGAAGTGGTCCATTTCCTGTGGAAAATTTAATTTGCAGGTTCGGAATACCAAAAAAGATAGCATACGACAATGGGCCACAGTTTATCGGTGCAAAAGTTACAAAGTTCCTCAAAGATTTGAAGATAAAGAAGATCACATCTTCTCCTTATCATCCGAGCAAAAACAGTCAAGCGGAGTCAACAAACGAAGTGATTATTCAAAACCTCAAGAAAAAGTTGGAAGCAGCAAAAGGAAAATGGCCCAAAGAATTGCCCGCAGTTCTATGGGCCTACCGAGCAACGGCCAAATCGAGCACAGGAGAAACTCATTTTTCCCTTGTGTACGGTGCTGAAGCCCTAATCCTGGTGGAAGTAGGTGAACCCACATTGAGATATTTTCAGGCAGATGAAGAATCGAACAACGAAGCAATGTTAATCAACTTGGAACTGTTCGAGGAACGTAGGGACTTGGCGCATGTAAGAATGGTAGCTCAAAAGCAGAGAATGGAGTGACATTATAATCGAAGAGCCAACCTCCGTTATTTTAAAGCAAGAGATTTGGTTCTGAGGAAAGTAACCCAAAATACCCGAGACCTCAACGCGGGAAAGCTAGGTCCAACGTGGGAAGGTCCCTACCATATTTTAGCTATCACTGGGAAAGGTTCATACGAGTTGGAGAACCAGAATGGAGACAAGTTGCCTAGCAACTGGAACGTGGTACACCTCAAAAGATATTATTGCTGATGAACATTATTCAAGCGAAAAGTATGTGCTGCACTCTTTTTTCCTTCGTTCAGTTTTTGTCCTAATTGGATTTTTCTAGCAAGGTTTTTAATGAGGCAGCGATAAAAAGCATACTACAAAGACAGTAGCAATAAGACCTTTGATAGCAAGGAAAACAAACAAGCTTCCAATCGGGAATGGTTAGATAATCTTTGGCTCGATAGCAAATTCCCACTGGGAAGTTAAGTTTGCTACCGAATAGAGGTTACCCGACCGTTCACGAGCACAAACCACTAGAGGATTGTTAGATAGTCTTTTGCTCGATAACATGGATTCCTAAGGGGAAGTATTGTTTCCGAGTTAAGGATCATCTAGCAATTCATTGGTGGAACCTTTGAAGGCACAAGACTTCCACTGTTCCAATTCGCATTCTTCGCATTCGAACACTGGGGGGAGGGAGGGGTGGAGGGGATGATATGAGGATACGGAAACATTGACTGCCACGTCAACCGGAAAAAAAAAATCCGAAAACCAAATGCATCATCAGGACCGGGGACTGCGCAGCCAGCCCCGAAGAAACAAGTTGCACAAGATAGTCACAAGTAATGAAAATTTCTTTTTAGCATAATAAATGCTTGTGTACTTTTGGAAATAGAAGGAATTATATGAAATGAAATCCTTTTATTTTTATCTTGTTTCTTGTTTGAATGATGAACTAACTTTGTCATTTGAAAGTCAAACAAGTACTTCAAATGTTAGTGCCGTGATGAACAGGAAACGTCCTCTTCAAGAGCACTGTAAACATAAGAAGGCCCTCTCTTATGAAAACTCTCACGTTAAAGGTTGGTTTCGGAAGAATATGTGCCCAGAATCAAAATGACGTCGAGGAAAAATGCAGTCGAAGACATACACGAAAGGATGCGAGTAAACTTGCACAAATACTTATGAAAACCCTCACGTTAAAGGGTTGATTTCGGAAGAATTTGTGCCCGGAATCAAAATGCCTTTGAGGAAAAATGCACCCGAAGACATACACGAAAGGACACAAAAAGTAAACTTGCGCAAATACTTATAGAAACCTTCATGTAAAAGAGATAATCCTCGAACCAAAGTGTTTCGAGGAAAATGCATTCAAGACTACACATAGTAAAGCGCGAACAAAAAAGTGTGCGCAGAATTCTTAAGAAAATGCAAAGGTTAAAGACTTGCATGGATATTCAAACGAAGTAAGACTCAAACAATACTTGAGCAAAAATATGTCTTTATTTACAAGAACTTGCCAAAACGGTAAAAGTACAAAATGGGAAAAAGAAAAGAAAAGCTAAACTGCAGTGTCTCCGGTACCAGGAGGAAGAGAAGTGTCCGCATCCCCCGGAGAAGTAGGTGGGTCCACCGATGGCTCGAAGTTTTTCCCTCTGGTCTTCAGCATCGTCGGCCTCCGATCCTTCTTCAGTTCCCGAAAATTCGGAAACGGAACCAGAAGAACTAGGAGCATCAGACTGCTCCGATAGTCCATTTTTAGCAGCCAACTCAAGATCTCGGGCCTTAGTAATTCGGTATCAAAGTCAATGATACCAGCTTTGGCCTCTTCCGAGGTTTTTCTCCTCATACTGTACATACCATAAGTTTTTTCAACAACGAGCGAAGCCGCTCAGCGTTGTTCTTCTTTGAGTTGGGTAACCTCTGCAGAAAGGCTATCTTGGGTGGACCTAACAGATCTAAGACTAATATCAAGGTCACGGACGGTAGAACTAAAGAGCATGTTGTGCTCGGTAGTTTTCTTGTACTTCTCTTCCAACTGGCATGTTTCGCCCTCACAGCAGCAAGCTCTTCGATTTTGGAGTTCAAGGCTGCTTCTAAGTCAGTCACTTTTTCAGCAGTAACAGCCTCGCGCTCGATCGTAGCAAGAACAGCGTCCTGGACTTTAGCCCATTTGACCTTTGCTTCATCAAATCTAACCCTCAGTGGGCTAATTTCTTAGCTAAGGGTTACCACTTCTTGCTCGCTTTGCTGCAAATAAGCCTCCAAAACAACGATCTCAGTAGCTTTGGTTTTAATTCCGAGAGGCGGATAACAGTTTGGTCTCGTTTCCACCAAAAGTTGATTCCGTTCAGAAGTAAGAATCAACCTCTGAAGCAAGAAAGTTGTCCTACGAAACAAGAAGAAGTAAAACTTAGAATAAAATCATAAAAAAGTAGAAGAAATAACAAAGGAAGAAAGGAACGCACCGTTGCGGCATTATGTAAGGCATTGTTCAACAAACACTCCCCCGAGAGTACTTGAATCTTTTACCAATCATTCTCTGAAGCCAAAGGCTTCAAATAGTTAGCAAGCTCCACCGGTAGGGAGAGCAGGTTGCACCCGGTAGAGACCGAAAGGATAACATTCCTCCTCCTTTGTGGATCTTCGGAAGGGGCAGCATAATTTTTCCCCAAATTCCCATGGACTGGGGACTGGGGAAGAGGAACACGCTCTCCATGGTCAGTTGCGGCCGGTAGAGATGATGTAGCAGTTGCTGGTGTTGGCTAAGGTGAAGATGAAGTCGATGGAGTCAAAGGGGAAAAGCAGTTGCATCAAATGCAGTGCTGGTGGATGAATGCTCGCCAACCAAAGACGGCAGGGATCCGATTGTCTGCCCCGCAGTACCAGACACAACACTTGGGGTCCGAAAAAAGGAGTTGGCATTATCTACCAAATCAAATTCTCCCCAAAGTGCTGAGACATCGTCCTCGGTTGGTATAACTGTCTTAACAGGTCGAGCATCCTGTTGAGATGATGAGGATCATCGCCTTCTATGTAGAGAAGCTACCTCATCACTAGCTTCTTCATCATCTTCAATCATCATGGTGTCTATGACTGACCCGGAAGAAGGACCAGTTAGCATCGCCACCGGAGATGACTCGGGGGCATCATTCTTTACCCTCTTATTCTTTTCCCCGGTCGCGGAAGAATGTCTTCTCTTAGGTTGTTTATCCTCCGGCCTGGGACTCCGTAAAGAAGTGTTTAAGTCCGAAACAGGCCCGGAGATACCTGTTCGAGTAAGTGCCTCCTAAAGCAGCCTCGCTGCATCAACAGGATCAGCCAAGACGTCCTCCTCAATGACAGCAACAGAGCCCACAGGTAGACCTAATTTCGTGAACAAGTCAGAAGGGTTCAACCAAGTTCTCCATATACAAAAACAAATGGAAGCAAGGTAAGTTAAAATTACCATGATTTTTGGCCTTCCACCCGTATTTAAGGGCCAATTCTTTCCACAAACGAGTTTTGGCCGTCGTGACATCCAAAATCTTCTGAACCCACCGGTCCAAGCCTTCCCCCACCGTTGGGATCCATCGAGTTGCAGAAATATACAAAGGGTGAAGAGTCAATACAGCCATAGAAGAATATTTAGTGAAAGAAATTATATTAAATAAAGATCTTACGAGTGCGGTTCCCAGCAGCCAGAAAGGATGAAGCCATTGTCGGAATGATATTATTGGTGGCAACTGCAATGAACCATTCCATCCACCCACGGTCGTTATCATCATCCATGCTAGTCAACAGAGCATAGGTGACCACGTTTGCACAGGTTTATCATACCCCCACGGAAACTTTTGGGGGAGTAGAGATTTATCATACGAGCTAATGTTAACTCTTCTCCAATCTCCTGGCACAAGCGTCAAAGGCAGGCGATCGTCCTCCACACTGAAGGACTTACCTATGCCAAACACACCTGGTAGCTAAGGTAAAACTCCGCAATCATGGAATCAAACTCTCCACTCAAAGAAAACACACCCAAAGTAAGAGTATACATGTAAAAATATCCAAAACCTTCCTTGGGAAGGGTCACTCACTCCGATAGATCAGGAGCAATGATATCCAACTCACGGCAGCGGCAATTTTCCTTCATAGCAGGAATACTGGACGGACGAATGGAAGAAGAGTACCTACTAACAACCCATGTACGAGGGTTAGCAGTAGGTAATTTCTCTTTAAAGTCCTTTGTGGTACTGAGTCTTCTTACGATGATGGAACCCACCGTTGATGGAGCAGAGTCCTCGGCTTTGTTCTTGTTCTTTGAAGAACCGACACGCTTGGAGGAAGAAGCCATTGAATAAGAAGAAGGAAACGGTTTTTGTTTGAAGAGAATTAGAGAAAGGATGGAGAATAAAGATGCAAATCAGAAGCTCGAGAAACTATGAAGTGCAAAGGAAAAGAATGATGCGTATAAGTAAAAATTTTGGCGGCTAAATTCATTGCCATGATTACCTCATTAATTGGCAAAAGTTGTGCTGAATCGTGGGATGACGCGTTTCGGGGCATTAAATGCGGAGAGACGTGCGTCTAATCAACCGTCAGAAGCCTTCAGAGAGAGTTATAGTAATTCCCGCCAAAAGAGTGTTTCTACCAACTTCCCAGTAATACAAAGTTATGTCATCAGAAAGTAGGGGGACTATCTGTATAGGATGAAATATGATATGACACGTGGTCATCTAAAGGAAAGACACGTGGAACCCAAGACGGGGATGGCCGAAGATGGAACACAGTCATTCCGCTTGTCAGCGGAAGGAATAAGTTCATAAAGGTGTATTAAATGCTCTGCCACCAGTAGCATTTAATAAGGAATATTCTGTAGCATTAAGAGCAGCGGCCCATTACAGAGAATTTGGAAATTATGTTCACCGTTACATCTTCATCAATGACTCTCGTAATTGACATTAAAGGAGGGCACGATCCTAGGACCTCCTTCCATAGACACAACTTTAAATAGTGAGCACAGTTATCATTGTAGAGGAAGCGAATTTTCTGGCTAAACTTACACTATACAAAGCTTAATACAATCTTACTTTTCTGCTTTTTGATCTCATCATTGCTGTGCCTGTAAACCTTGTTCCCTGAACTGTCATCTCTATTGTTTCATCTATATTTTAAGGCTAAGTAATCTTCAATTATTATATATTTTAAGATCAAATTAGTTCACTTATCTAGAAACCACGTATAAATTCAATTATACCGTTTTATGGGTAAACAATTAGGTTGGCCAATGTTTCTATAAAGAGACTCTTTCCGCCAATTACAAGCCAATAAATTCAAGTATCTGCTTTTTTGAATTGATAATGATAATTAACCGTGATAGATCAACAAATCCTAGGAAGAAAACTTCATATATTTTTTAATTCTGCGGTCATGTTCTTATAGATTCAGCAGGTCAGACGAAGTTTGGCTGTGATTTTACTGGTAACGCGAAGTTCCAAAATTTTTGCTTTATTGTTTCATATGTGTTTTATGTTTTCTAATTAAATATTATTGAAAAGCAAGATAGATATTATTGCCCCTACTTCTCTTCTCTCTCTCTTTACTTTTTTTTTTTTTTTCCTTCTAATTTTTGGTTGCTTATTTCCTTTATAATAATGTGCATCAAGATTAACCGTTCAAAATAAATTTAAAAAGAAATTTGGTTGAGAAGCACTTCACATGCCCCATCGAGATTTATATTTGAAATATTCCAGTTCCACCTTTTGTTCGTGTAGTTTTATTATTTATCATTCCAGCTTATGACTTTTTTTCAACATGCAAGTATATCACTCTAAATTAGGGAAAAATCGTTCTTATTAGACTGTAAAAGTCACTTCCTTGATTTGCTACTACTATCCATTATTTTTTTCCTTTCTTGATCGCATTTGGTTTCTATTTTTGATTGCTACGTACGAAATATTTGGATGTAGAAATAGGTATAGTTATAGTTGTAAAAAGTAACACAAACATCAGCAGAAGAAAAAAGCTAATAGAAGTATTTCTACACATAATATTAGAAGGATGTGATAATATGAAAATTCACTTGTGTGTGATACATATCTGATTATAAGAATTTTTTTTTGTAGAAAACAATTCAAAATTAACCCTTAAATATCGTTGTAAAGTCGTATTACCTATTGAATTGGTTATTGTATTTCGTACATATTTGATGCTAACAATTATTTCAAAAAATATATATACAATTGAAAGTTTATTATTTTAGGTATGCGTTTCATAATAATTGTCGCAAGATATTCATGCAAAGCACGAACATAGAGACTAGTACTATATTAAAAGCATAAAGGTCCTTCGCGAAATATTGTTCTCCTCTTTTACCCTTTAAAAATAGATTTTATTTGGATAAAATTATACTTTAATTATTTTACTATATTTAAGACTTAGAAATCAACTACAATTATGATTATTAAGTCTTCCTTGTTTGAAATATGTAAAATATTCTAACATTTAAGATACTAAAATCAAACTAAAATTTATCCCTTATAACAATTCCTTATTTAAGCTAGGTTTGTATTTTTGTCCTTTACCTTAGGGTTTTTTCTCTTCCGTGAAAGTTCTAGCTAATGTGTTTATAGTTAGTAGCGTATGTTTTATTAGTGCAGTTTTGTTATTCAATTTAGCTGATATATTTCAATATTTGAAATTAGATTATTTGATATATTTATTCGGAATGAATTGTATTTTTGTATTTATTTTTTCAAGTATAGAATTATTTTGACTCTATTGTATGTTGGGGTATTAAAAGTTTAATATTTTTCAAGAGTGTTTCTATGGTTAAGCTTGAAAGAAGTTATCACTTTGAGTACAAAAATTGAGATTTAAATTTTCAAACACGATTGAGATTTTATGAGTGAAGAGCTTAGTAGATTATCTTCCTTTTAGCTATAAAATGATACTTTGGGTTAGTTTGGAGTTCATTATTTCAGTGTTCAATCTAGCTCGGAAAAGAAACCTTCACGATAGCAGTTAGGGGTATGAGTACCTAACATGGCCTATCTACATGAATACTCTAGATGTTAAATGTCTGAATAAATGTTATGTATTTTAATTATCAAATGTCTAAGTGTTTAATTTTAATCAACAAGAATTATCTCTTGAAATTTGTTTAGATCTCTATATCGAAATTCTGATTGAATTTGTCACTACTATTCCTAATTATAAAAAAACGAATAAGATTTTAATTTATTAAAAAAACACATTTCGTTCAAAAATAATTTCGAATATGTTTGTGATTTGCAATGATGTAAATTATAGTGTCCAATCTCAGAGTTGAATAATATTTGCTGCAACATGGTTTCTCACATGAACAATTAAAAATTACACTTTTAAGAAGAATATTAATATCGACAACAAAATATTTAATCATGACAAAGCGGTGAAAACGATTGAAGGAAACATCTATCAAAATATTATTTATAAAGAAATGTTAGGTGAGATATAACACAATATACTTGTATCTCATATAATAAAATACTTATATTTTTAAAACTATATTAACTAACAATTTGACGCGATACACACGTGCAATGCACGTACACTAAAGCTAGTACTATATTAAAAGCACAAAGACCAATAGCGAAATGCCGTTCACCTTTTTTATCCTTTAAAATTAAAATTCATATTAGATAAAATAGTCATTTAATTATTCTCCTAATATTTAGAACTTTGATATTAAACTTTTTCTTATTTGAACTATGTATAAACTCCTAATATTTAGGTATTTAATTTAAACTCAAATAACAATTTACCTATATATAATTCAACAATCATTAGAGAACGACCCATAATTCTTTGTTAAACAAAAACTAGAAAACTACAAAGTAATGAATCTGCATCGATTTGTGGCTCCTTAGCCTAATCCATCAAACTAATGTTAATATAGTATTTATATAATAAACCTTCGGCAGTTACTCAAAAAATAAATAGATGAATAAGCCATCTCCATTTCAGACATAAAATAATACAAAAAAATAGTTTATTTTAAAAATTAAACTCAAAACTGATTTTCCCAAAATCAAATTAAAATCAAAATTAATACTTATAAATTTGATGGAACTTTAGGACCTTCAGTTTTAGGTAAAGAATGATAAAGCAGATCTCTTCTTATAACTTATAATTTATTATGGCAGCATTTATTATTTTAGCTAAAAAATTATTTATCAAGATCCAATGAGTTAAATTAATATCCTTACCAAAAGATATTTAAATAAGCAAATTATTAAAATAGAAAATATCCCAATCTCTTTATTTGAATATTTTAAATAAATTTTTTATATGTATTATTTGATAATTCTTTGAAGAATCGTACTAAAAATACTTTTTTGAATTTTATATTTATTTATCTGGGTACACGCACAAAGTGCGTATCTTAAGACTAATATATTAAAATATGGTGAGGGAATTAAGATCTTTTCTTCCTGATCCACAAGACTTCCCACCGAGGAAAGTTTCAAAGTTTAGAGTCCAAGTGCTCGGGCCACATTTAGGGGCGGCCGACGAATCTCGTGGTCTAAAGCCAAACTTTATGAGAGGCCTTAATTTTTTTATTAAATTTTTTTTTTATTTGAAGTCTATTTTTTTTATCTTTTTTTAGATGTAAAGTTATCAATAATTTTTTTATAGTCAATTTCTCTTAATAAGTTTTTCTCAATTGACAATATAGCTAATTCATTTAATCTCTCTTTAGACATTGTTGATTTTTTGTAAGATTTTATCATTTTAATTTTGAAACGCTTTTTTTTGCTGAAGCAACGGTAATAGAAGTTCTTAACATTATTTGGCCATATATCTCTCGCGATGCACCTATTTTGCTGGAAGATAATTCTTTGTGCTTCACTATAATCTTCTTCTATGGATAAATGGACACAAAAAATTTTCACCAGAATGATACTTCGGCTTGCGCCTGGATTTTTCCATTAATAATCTTCACTAGCCTATGGATCATGAATACCCTTCTTTGTAGGAATCATTGAAACAATTTATCCAATATCTTCGAGGCTTGAATCATAATAGAAATATTTTAAGAGCATGTTCAATATTGTTAAAATCTTTGAAGACGTTGCACTTGAATTCCATGAAAATATAATACAGATGGCATAGGTACCAGAAAAACCCTAATATTTGTTGTGAAAAACCATTGGCTTGTGCTATGAATATGTGGCAGAATAGATATTCTGGATTGACCCCATAAGGCTTGAAAATGGATCCTAATCTTTTTATTTGATTGAGTATATCAATTAAACTATTATCTTCTAATTGTACTATTTTTCTTAACACTTTTAATTCACAAAATAAATCTAAACTATCAATATCGGGTTAATTATTATGCTTTAAGGAACATTCAAGATCAAAGGCAATATCTTTTTCAAATTTCCATCATCTAGTGATCTCAGTTTTTTACCGCTAAATAAAAAACCAAAAATATTTTCATATGCTTCTAATTGTTCAAATCTATTTTGATGTGAAAAAATAACCTTGTCTACTACTCTTTTCGGTCTATAATAAGTGACTTTTTTGACTTTTATTTTGGTTCAAAATAAGTGTCCTTTTATATAATCGAGAAGGAATTAACTTTATTTTTCCAAACTTTGCCCTTATTTACATACCTTAATGTGTCAAGTTAACAACATATAAATTTTAATTAAGGATAATTTAGTCAAAATACCTTTTTTGCTCTAGGAGTCAGTATTTTCTTAAGGGATGTGCCAAAGATCAAAAAGTCACTTATTATGAACTACAAGGAGTATGTAAAAAAGTAATCAACTATAAAGAGCTTCGAGAGATTTCAAAGCTCATTATCAACATTCTTCTCAAATTATTTCTTCATATATATCACATATGTCTTATAAAATTCGGATTCTTTCAAATGCAATTTCCTTGCAGAAATAATAGCAGTTGCAAATCCTTGCCTTTATATTTGTTAAAGAAAAAATCAAATATTTTTACTTCACAAAACTTTTTTTAGCCTTATATATAACTTATTAGGTGTAAAAAAAAAAAAAATGACTCCAACAAATATGAGGCCTAAAACTATTGTTCTACCTGATTTATGAAAGGATCGCCTAGGCCACATTCCACTGATTAAATAAAGATTTTCTTTCTTTATGCTCTAAGGAATCTATATTACCAGGAAGGATATTTAAGATATACAGAGTGATCAATGGTTTAATAAAAGAACATTAGTTAGTTATACCAGGCTATTTGCAATTTATTCTAGGTTCCTAATAAATGTTTATCATTTAAAGTTATCTGCATTTAAGTGGCTTCTGGGAATATCTTTTTTCACATCACTGCATAAAACTCAAAACAATAACTAAAATAGCAACAATAGGAGTATTATTTATCGGGCGTTGCAATAGCACTGCACTGCCGACACATACATGGGATACTATATTTGTCTTGAGAATTCTATTCAATATACAAATTATTAATTATGAACACAGTGACTTAAAGGGACTAAAATCCCAAATTCATAAATTTCAAAATTCTGGTAACACATACCGTATGATCCAAAATTAGTGCAAGGAAAAAAATTACTAATAAGAACAAAAAAGCACAGACGGACTAGATTCTTAAGATTTGATAATGCCAATCTTGTGATACTTTGGTCCATCACCATTAGCATAAAGCTGCTCATGTACAGGTGATCCCAGCCTCGTGGAATTGACATAATCCTGAGGACAATGTGCTGGTACGCCTGGGAGTAACAAGCCTACCACCCTCGTGAGAAGAAGAAGCCCACCTTCCTTATAGTTCCGACCGGCTAAACACGGAAGAGGTAGAATAAAGCTTCTGATCAGCTCCCATGCCGCATTTATCATCTTTGGTATAATCAGTAACACAGAGAACCCATTCTTGTCTGGTTCTTCACTTAAAATCTACATTCCAACAGCATATATAATCATCACATATACTCACATAGATAAAGATTAAGGAGGTAAAACAATTTCTTTTATATTCAATAAATGAGTGTGATCTTATTAATTATATGTATAATTAGTCTTCTATAGATTCGCCTTATTGAAATGGAATGTGTTTTATTAATTTTCAATATTGAACGAGTTATATATATCTTCAGGGGCTAACTTTGACACCCCTATCACATATATATAACTTCAAAGAGTACTTACTTTTTCTCTGTAGAGGCTATTATAGTATAAGCAAGTTCCAAAGTGCTTGAACATGAAGGTGGAATTATCATATGGCAATCTTGGTACCATGTCATTGCTGTAGACAACCCTATAGTATGGAACGTCATGTTTTGCTAATTGCTCCTTCATATATTCACCGAAATTTGCATCTCCAACTCTTGGTTGGCCAAATGTGTAAACGCCCTCTAATCTTTTCAACAGCAAAGATTCCTTATGAAATGCCAATATTGCAGGAAATAGAATTGCAAGTGCTCCACCCAAACTGTGACCAGTAACCACAAACTTTGCCTTTTCATTCTTCTGTAGAAGTTGCTTGAGCAATTTTCTTAAGTAATAGTAGGCTGGAGATGGCTGGTTATTATCTGTTTGTACAATATCGTTGGGCCATCCGAGGTTCTTCTGTAACCCAAGAGCTTTCAAAAATCCCGCATGAATTTTGCCCATACCAGGAATCTCATACCAAGAGAGGTCAAAGTCTGAGATCCAATCATCCGAATTGAAGAATTCTGTTCCTCTAAATGCCACAACAATAAGCTTGGGGTCGACCTTTTTATCTTGAAGCACGAATGCTTGTGTTGTAGCTTTTCCTTGATAATCTGGTAGAAGACATAAAAAAGATGAGGAAAAAATCAAAAGAGAGAAGAAGAAAAAAAAGTAAAAATAGGATCCGTTATGTTTTAGAGATTTAGGCCTCATTTGTTTTAATTAAGGTTAAAGCGTCTGAACACATCTGAATATTAATATGTGTATTAAGATTAAAACGTCTGAATCTGAATTCATATTTGAATATTAAGATGTTATATCAAGATCTGAATACTAAATAATTAAGACTGTTTGTTTTCTCTGAATGTATACATTTTTTCTTTATTTGAACATTGATAAATGTAAATCCAATCAATAATCCTAATTAATAAAAAAAATTAAAAAAGTATATGATGGTTAATGGTGGTGATGGCTAAAGGTTGTGGTTGTGGTTGTGGGTGCTGACTGGGTAGCAGCTGGTGGGTGATGTTGGTTGATGGTAGTGATTATGGGTAGTAGATGGTGAATAATAGCAGCAATTAACCGTGGTGATTGATGGTGGTGGTGACCGATAACTGTGATGGGTAATATAGTGGTGGCTGATAGTAGTGATCAATGGTTATTGTGGTAATAGTGATTGGTAGTGATGTCTATAAATGATGGCTAGTGATAGTGACAACTAACATTCGTGCTTGACAACGATGGGGGTTGTGGCTGAGGATTGGTAGTAATGGGTGGTGCCTGGTGATGGTGGTAGTCAAAAATGGTGGGAACAACAGTACCAGTGGTGGTGGTGGTTCGTGGTAAAAGTATAGGAGTTATGGTGAAATGTCATATTTTACATAAACTATGTATAAAATCGTAATGATATTAAGGCTGTGTTATATATAAATCTTAATCATTAAGATCTTTCAAACCCATTAAGTAATTGTAAAATTAAAAAAATAAACAGATATAATAGTTAAGATCTGGATTATTAAGATTCAAATCTAAAAAGTAATTGCACTTAATGATTGAGATCTGAAATATTAAGACTCAGACCTTCATTAAGTACAAATAAATGAGACCTTAAGCATGTTTGTTATGGCGGATAAAGTCAAATTTTTTAGAATAAAGTTAATGAAAAATTAATTTATTTCACTAATGACCATAAGTCATTTTCCTTGTAATTTCTCTTAATTTTTAATTTATATCACTAAAATATTTGTGCAGAATTCTTGGCTTTAAGATTCGGCCGGGAAATCGCCATTACAAAAAATTTGATTACCATACAAATTGAAAGAGAATAATTAACGGCAATACTATTCGAATATTGTTGATGATTGCAAGTGGTTGATACTCAAGGTGTCAGAGTTCCACATCGATTGTGATTGGGTTATTTGGTCTGATCTTGGACAATCCTTCTACTAGTTTTTGGTTTGAGTTAATCTTCAACGAACTTTTTTTTTCCGATCACCAGCCAAACACCATAAAATATCTCTTTTTTTCATGAAAAACAATTTTCAGAAATATATTTCCAATCGCATGCCAACACACCCCTAGTCTTGCAAATTTTATTTTCTTTGGCTTGAATTATATAATTGTAATGTTTGCTACAGTACATACGTATCTTACCATTCCAGAAGTCAAAGGAGCCCAAGAGATCCATCTGCATATATAAATTGAAACATGAGCACGCAAGATCTAAACATATCCTTTTCATTACAAGAAAAAAACAAGAGAAAAATATGATAGAGCTAGTTTAATTAACCTTCCAGTGATCTTTGACCGTGGTTTCAATATATGCTTTGTTCTCGTAAGCTGCTTTGGCAGTCATCATACTTATTGCCTCATGGTATCTTCTACGTCCAAGTTCAACACTCTTATTATCTAGCTCAACCCTTTTATCCATATTTCCAATAAAAGACAAGAAAGTCGCTGATTCCTTATCCGGCTCTACAACTTTACCTACAAATCACAAATATAAATTAAATATGGAATTTTAGTGTAAAAAATCTTATACGACTAATTGATAGTGAGTAGCGATAACAACTTCAAGTAGGGCAGTACCTCTTAAGGCGTTGAAAACAAGACGGAAGAAACCGCCGTTAACGTTTAAAAGGTTAAGCCAGTGCTCAATAGCATTGCCAAACCCTGCCAAAGGATTAGCAGTAGACTGTAAAATCTTTTGGACTAGGATGGAAATAAAAATTATCCATCTTAGTGGAAATGACACCTTAGTCATTTCTTGATCAGGGCAGTCTACAAAAATTTTTTGTCCCAGTATTTTACTGGAAAACAAGATACGTGCCAAGTCTAATACACTACATTCCTCTGGTTTTAGCAGCATATAGTTGCTGCAGAAAGACTTGTTGCAAGTGCTCGCCATTGCGATAATTTAAGAATGAAGAAGGATAAGAGAGGGCTGTGCATTCAAATTTGAAATACATGGATCTATTTATAGTAGTTTAGGTCATCTCCAACCTTGCACTATTTTTTGCACCAAATGCTATTTTGGTGCAAAAAATGATGTTTTGAAGCTCCAACCTTGCACTATTCATTAATAATTTATTATTATTTTTTTATTATATAACACTTTTAATTTAACATATTATAAATTTTAATTTTTACATTCAGATTCCTAATATACCTATTCATCTACACCATTACTATTCATTAATATTTTATTATGATTTTTTTATTATATAACACTTTTAATTTAACATATTATAAATTTTAATTTATAATTTTAGATTCCTAATATACCTAATTATTTTTTATGTAAATTCTACCTTAATGTAATAGTATTTATTTAATTATATTTTATCAATGATTTCACTTTTATTTGAATTATCCATTAATATGTATAACGTATAATATTTGCCTACAATTTATATTATTTAAAATTTTATGGTATAAAATAATTTTATATGAAATGATTATATAACAAAGGATTATGAATTACATAGGATGGATATGTAAAAAAGAAAAAAAAAAAAATTTTTTTTCTGAAATTACAAAATAAAATTTAAGTAAAAGAAAATAATATAATATAAAAGAAATATTCTTTTTTGATGCAAAAAATAATGCGATAAGTTGAAGTTAATTTATACCATTTTGGTGTTTATATCATTTTGGTGTAAAAAATAGTGCAATGGGTTGGAGATGCAGAGTAAAATTGGCAATCAGATTTCCATCACAATAGTACGTTCCTTCTAACTTTTCCTGTTCAGTTAATGTGAACGTGGACAATGTGGAGACAAGGAAACTGTGTTGTACAGTAATTTGCTCTCAGTCCAAGCCCCAGCCCCAAGTTGTTTTTAGTACTTTTTTAAGTGCTTAGGGGGCTCCATGCGTTTTGTTTTTTAGTTTTAGGCACAACAATTTGAATCACGTTTAAAACAAAACAGAAAACTGTAGCACTTGCTTGCGGTCAATTATTAGGTATCGTCTTAGCAATAGATCGATGAAAACAAAACATAAACTTAGCAATAGAAAAGAATGGTAGGTATCCGAAAAGTACAAGTTCATGCAATATATTATTAGTTCACATGTGGGTTATTAGTTGAACCATTAATAGGTGTTTACAGGCTTATAACAAATCAATTAATGCAAAATATATATGTCTAAATTACATATATGATCACTTTTAATTTTTAACGGCTACAATTAAATTATGTAGTTAAGTATAAACACTAGTTGTGGAATAAGTATTTAACTTTGATATGACGTGATAATATGAAGTTTTTAAATATTAAAATGGATTGAGTGGTATGAGTGTAATTTAACCTACTAGACTCGAAACAACCTTTATATTTGTTTTTTCACCTTAATTTGAAAACCTAAAGTTTAGTTACCTAAAAATGATTCATTTGTGTAATAATTAAAGTCATTAACTCAATCAAATTCATGTGTTTCTCCTTCAATTTTTCCTCTATATTGTTTGACAAAACATATTTGATATTGGGCTAGTAACGTAATGCGAGTAATCTAATCTTTTAAGTGGGTTAATGCGAACTAGAATGATTGAACCTTAGACATATATACTGTTCCACCAACCTGTTAGACTTTGGGCATGATTACTTTTTTTTTTTAAATAATACTTTACAATCAAAGTTGTACCGTATACGTCATCACGTGGAAACGTGTTACATGCATGCGTCAGGAGTTTTGATTTTCATTAGAAAAATGAAAAAGAAAAAAGGTGATCTCCTCCTAATAATAATTTATTACAACAGTACCAGCTGCGCACAAACTTACATCAATGGCATTTTACATTCGCTTTTTTTTTTTTTTTTTTTTTTTTAATTTTAAACTTTCAGGAAAACCACACAAGTGATATAAATCGCACTAGACAAACTCCATGAAACAGGTTCGATCCAAAAAATATTGGAGGGAGGGGGGGTCGATCTCATCTGTATGGATGACCACCCTCTAAACTAACTGGGCATGTCCGAAGGGATCTACATTCGCTTTTTACTCTTGAGAAATCTTATGCTTTGAGAAAGATGCAACCTACATCACTTTTAATGAATTTGTTACGATAGCCAAAGCCAGAAAATTTATAGCTATATAAATAGCATCGACTATATTTGATACTTTAGACCAAGAAATAAAATCATACCGTAAGATGTACATTTGGTATTTTCAGTACAAAGTCCTAAATGTAGATCGACTACATAGCTGGTAACTCTAATGCGTTAACTTATTAAATTCTCATCTGACATTCAACGGAATATCTAAATATGGGTTGGTATATATTATCAAAAAGTGTGGGTTCCGCAATAAGAATTTAAAGGTTGAACCCATTAATTAAAATTTTAAATCCTGTGTCTATCACTTATTATGAGATATATTCTTAATCTAATATACCAAACTCATAGCTACGGAGATAACACAACATTCTTATTTGCTTAATTTTTTTTAAAGTACTATTTCATCTGTTTCAATTTAGATGACACACTTTCCTTATTAGTCCGTTCTAAAAAAAAATGACACACATCTCTACAGTTAGAAATAATTCAATTTTAAACTCCTCATCTTATCTATTTTACCCTTAATAAGAAGCTTTTATAATCACACAAATGTCATGACCCCATAAAGTTTTTACCCCTAAAGCTTTTAAGACCATATGTTTCAAAAAAAAAAATTTCATCTTAAACTCCATATCGAGTGAAAGTACCTCATATAATTTGAAACAGAGAAAGTATATTTTTATTCTTTTCCCGACCTGAAACGAATTGGCAATGTTTTAAAAAGAAATAGGAAAAATTAAAGTTACCGTAAATTTATACCCTACTGTGTATTGCACAGATCAAGTAGGGCAGTGAAAAATACTAGCATAGAGTAGTAATTGGATGCTTGATCTACACATAAACAGTACAAAGCCTAAATGATTGAGTGCACACTACCACAGGAAAATAAGTAGAGCGCGTTTGGATGATCTTAATTTAAGTGATTATTAAGTATAAGTTAAAAGTTAGGAATTTAACCTCGGTTTTTTTTTTTAATTTTAACTTAAAAATAAGTGCTTAAAAATATTTTTTTATTTTATCCAAACACTATAAATAATTTAAAATAATTTTGACTCAAAAGCACTTAAAACAAATCAATTCAAACGGGCTCTTAGCTAATAATATCTTAGTTTTGATGAATTATTGATGCTATTATATATGTCTCCTTGCTAGCTAGCAAATGATTTATGGTTAAAAAATGACTTAGGCCCCTGTTGAAAGTGATTGTACTGACTTTATAATAGTTATCAGATCATCTGTCCCTTTCCCCTTCTCTGGCCTCTTCCCAGGCCTCCGCCTCCCATAGCTTCACTTCTAACCATTTATCTTCTTTTCGTGCTCTAACATCTCTTTGCAGATCTTTGTAACCTAATTTACATGCATAATGGCAGTTAGATTTGTTATCCCAACGGTTGACACATCACCTACCAATTTAAATGATAACAATAATTAAGAAAAGAAATTTTAACTAAGTCATCAATTGATGTACACTAAAATCAAATACTATATATAGCAGACGGTATTAACTCTATCAGCTTAATATTTTGGTTACCAAGCGCATTATAAAAGCATATTCGGAGTGCCGCGAAGCTAGAAATTATTCAAGGTTGTTCATACTTGAAAGAAGTAAAAATATTTTCCTAAAAAGAATGTTTCATATATGTTATACACATTTAAAATTTAATATTTTATTTATATATACAGTGTAATTTTTCGTAATACTTCGACGAAGGGTGATCAATTAATTTATTGGGAAAATAATATCCCGCCTAGGAATAATATTCACAATTAATAAAATAATACAAGAGCGTAACAAAGACACCAAATATTTTAACGGGGTAAAATACAATATCCGAGCGGAGCAATATTACCACTATAATATTACTACTTAGTAGTGTTAAGAGACTACTACAACTTCAAAAGAAAATAACACTCTTTATTTTAATTATCTCACTACAATATTACTCACACTCACTATTTATTTCACAGATTACGATCTATGAGTTACTCTCTCTGACTTCTATTATTTCTCTCTACTTTTTGGTGTGTTGAAAGAAGGGAAAGAGCTCTCCTTTTATAGGAGAAAAATACTTAACTTCCAAAAATGCTAATTCTCCTGCGCTAATTTAACCTTTGGCTCTAAGTTTATGTGCCAATCCATAGGCACATGCCTATCTCACTTGTTCTTTATTTGTTTTAGAAATGGGTTGGACCCCGCATTAATCACTCTCAGCAAAAGGTGGCTTAGCAGGAGTAATAGCGAGGAATCTCATATGTCAAGATTTATTTTCAAGGTTCCAATGTAGATCCTCATTACATGTAACTAGGACCTCATCATAGGCTAACGTAGAGTATTGACGACGGATTCAATTGAATTCATAACTTTTTATGTGGAATAAAAATTTATATATAAAAATTCGTTAATATTATAAAAATAATAGATATGATTCATAACTTTAAAAAATAATAGGTTCAATACTAAAACTTTAAATTGAACCCATAAAATATTAATCCTGGATTCACTCCTAGACCTTATGACATTCAGTGAATTCAATTAGGATCCAAAATACTGTTTGTAGGTAATGCGTAAACTGTATAACATGCTCGTGGTAAACAAAATAGAAGTATAATTGGCTAGCTAGAATCTGATGAATTTGGGACACCGCTAAGTATAGAAGACTGGATACTAATGAAACAAGGTTGTAAACAAATAACATTTCCAAAAACCAAAAGGAATCTAGTTTCTATATTCTTGCATAAAAGGAGAACACCTCATAACGAAAAAATTGCTGTGTATAGGCAACTACCAACAACCGATAGATATACCATATACGAAACCCATAGAAGTCATAACCGCAAACGAACTTCTTGAACAGAAAGACTTTTTTCTTTCTTTCTTTCTTTCTTGATTTATTTATTTATTAAAAATGTTTTTTTTTAATATAAAGTTAAGGTTATTCGCAAAACTTTTAGAAGGAAATATTTTTTTTTTAGTAGAAACAAAAGAAGTTTTTGATATGGAGAAAAAATAGCTTCTCCCCAAAATATTTATTCGAAAAGAATTTTTAAGAAAAATACACTTAAAAACACTTTTTAAAAGTTTGGCCAAACACTAATTACTGTTCAAAATTATTTTTCAAATTAATTAGCCAAATACAAATTGTTCTCATAAACAATACTTTTCTGAAAAGCACTTTCAAAATAAGCTGATTTTAAAAATTTGGCCAAATATAATATTAGTCTACTTTAATGGATCAATCAATTCAGTTTGGACTGGTAAAATACATAGTCCACCGTTTCAATTTATTAAACACACTTTTCTTGTTAGTTCGTTTCAAAAAAGATAATATATTTATATATTTGAAAATAATTAAACTTTAAACTTTTTATTTTACCCAATTTATTTTTAATGAAAAGCTTTATAGTTACACAAATGTTATGATCCCACGAAATTTTTAATCCTTAAGCATTTAGGACCATAAATTTTTAGTTTTATTTAACTTTGTGCAGAATAATTATCTCATATAAAGTAAAATTAAATAGAATAAGTACTGTTTATCTGAAAATAGGAACACAGAGGATCGAGAAGTCTTCAAAATCAGCTTATGGTCCATTTTGGTCCTATATCAAGGGCCTGGACTTAATTCAGTAAATTAAGGGCTTTTATATTTATACCCAGTTTTGGAATCATGATTGAATTTATATTCATTTTGCAAAAAAGCTTGCAAGCATACTCGCTTTACGAGCAACTTTAGACTTATCGAGTCTGAAGTTAAAAGGAATTAGTTTGAAATGAAAAAATTGCACTTTAAATGCACTTAAGACCAAATAGGTCTGAAATGCAACCAATGGTTTCATGCACTCAAGGCTAATAAGTCTGAAATGAAAAATTGCACTTCAGATGCATTTAAGGCCAATAAGTCTGAAGTGAAAAATTGCACTTCAAATGCACTTAAGGCCAAAAAGTCTGAAGTCTAACGAACGTTTTCATTTACTTAAGGCCAATAAGTCTAAAGTAAAAATTTGTACTTCAGATGCACTTAAGGCCAAATAGGTCCGAAATGTAACCAATGGTTTCATACACTTAAGGCCAATAAGTGTGAAGTGAAAAATTGCACTTTAGATGCACTTAAGGCCAAAAGGTTTGAAGTGCAACAAACGTTTTGCTACACTTAAGGCCAATAATTCTGAAGTGAAAAAATTGCACTCCAAATGCACTTAAGGCCAAAAGGTCCGAAATGCAACAAATATTTTGCTACACTTAAGGCCAATAAGTATGAACTGAAAAATTGCACTTTAGATGCACTTAAAGCCAAAAGGTCAGAAATGCAACAAAGGTTTTGCTCACTTAAGGCCAATAAGTCTGAAGTGAAAAATTACACTTCAGATGCACTTAAGGCCAAAAGGTCTGAAGTTCAACCAACGTTTTTATGTACTTAAGGCCAAATAGACCTGAAGTGCAAGTTGTCCAGAAACAGAAATTTGTTCTTCGAATTATAATAATCCAATATACGATTTAATACCTAAATCTACTCCAATTGAGCTCAAATTTAAAACATAACCTCCAAATATCATCAAGAACAAACCTCAATCATCAGTTTGTCAAAAAAATAATAAATCTAATGAACCCATTTTGCAATTAGAAAAAAAGAAGAAGAAGAAGAAACCTTAAGTAATATTAAAAAATAAAGTGTAATAACAGCTCACCATTATAAAACATCATAAATTATATTAAGATATGTTCACAACCACCATATAAAATTATTGTCACCTGAAGAAGAAGAAGAAGAAGAAGAAGAAGAAGAAGAAGAAGAAGAAGAAGAAGAAGAAAAGGAGGAGGAGGAGGAGGAGGAGGAGAAGAAGAAGAAGAAGAAGGAGGAGGAGGAGAAAAAGGAGAAGGAAGAAGAGAAAGAGGCCTGAAGTTGTTTAAAAAGTAAGTACAGATTAAAATCTTTTTAAAAAGTGAATATAGATTAAATAGGATCGACCAAATAGGACCCCACGCAATTTCTGGATTAGCTCGCATTTCTTTTGGATCGCCCTGGAACTAGCCCAGATCCAGTAGCGGACCACATGATCAAATCAAACCGGATCCTAAACCGGAGAACAAAAACTTATTGAAATATGTGCATAAGAGAAAGCTATCGTAGGAGATATCTCCGACAGCACCCCAAGCTGTGGCAAACAGGTGGGTCTGTAAAGCCTCGTAGGTCTAAATATCCTATTAGTAGTTCTTGTAGCTCTTTATTGGTAATTTCATGAGAAAGTTGCTAAGCAGTTTTGTAATTTAATACCGTAGCTAATTGTAGGTAGCTTGTTTGATAAATACTTGTAAAATTAAAAAGCACAACATTGCCAAAAAATTGATCCATCATTAGTTTCTTACTTAACTCTGTCAACTAACATGATCCTTATGCATCACTAAATATGTTCTCTTTAATGTAATTCCTTCGTAATACAACTTTCGTCCTATGCTGTTAAATCATAAATGGTCTTACAAGACATTACATCTAAAGCAAAAAAAATAAACTGAAGGAAATCTACTGTAAAACTAAAAAAATATATGTTGTTTGACCAAAAAATATTAATTTTGGCTCGATCAATTAGATTTATTTAAAGAAAAATTAATCTTAGTTATAATAAATTAATCTTAGTTATAAATAATATACAAAGATAAAGCTATGTATGTCAAGACTAAATAATTAATGTATCCTGTCTAAATGGTAGTAAATGCGAGCAAAGATAATGATATTTAATGATCTAAAAAGATAGAATATGGCATTAAATAGTAATAAATAGCAATAAATGACATCTAGGTAAATAAAACGTGTGAGTCACCCAAAAAGGGATGAGATTAGTGGATATTCTTTCTGACAATAATAACTGATAAGCCTTTGAACATTTGGGTTGTTCTTGAATCTGGTGGAGATGCTAGACAAGAATCTTGGTAAAAAGGTTATTTTTGTATATACGCGATAAGACCAAATTCTCTCTTACAAAGTCAATGTGTTCTTTACACATGAATATCTTCTGCCCCCATCATTGTGTGTCTTTCTATTTATAGGAAACATATTCCTATAAACCCTAATGATACAAGTGCAGAGAATATCCACTAGAATATTCTCTTTAATGTCCTATATTGAAACTAGCCGTTGTAACTCTGTCAAGGGTGTTCGACCTCGATCTCGATTTTAATGACTCCTCGGCCTTAATCCTTGCTGATTCTTCGACTGTAGCCTTCATTGTTCCTTGAACCACTTCGACACATGGCGGCATGTGAATGCCTCGCTAATGCTATCATGGCTTAAGCCTTTTAAAGGTAAATTTTGACCTATACAGTTAGTCCCTCCGCTTATTGAGGTCGACTTCGCGGGCGACTTCGATGAGCGAATTATGTTGTTGGTGATCAAGCTAATCAAGCGGGCTATACGGGTCGTGGTTGTTGCGGCTGTGAGCACGTGATTTTTGCCATGCCCGAAATACTCCTATAAAAATCAATAAAATAGTTTTTTAATTAATTATTAGCCATTTTGGGAATTTTATTAGATTTTAATTACTTATATTTAATTGTTATGTAGTTAACTCATGAAAATACCCCAAAATATCATTGATTACATTTAGGATTTATTTTATATTTTTCATAGGATTGAATCAGTAGTTGTTTGTTTTATAAAGTTGGAAAATCATAAAAATAGCTCATTTTATACTTTTTTTAATTTTAGTCTTTAATTCTTAGAATTGAGTGTTATTATAATTTTTATAAATAGTTATTTAGCCTAATTTCACACTTAGGTAAATTAGGATTTTAATTATTGAGTCTTCTAGTTGTTAAAAATTAAAGAGAAATTAAAAGAACAAAAGAAATTTAAGTAAATCGGATTGGGCCGTTTCAAACAAACTTAGCCCAATTAAAACTGGATCAGCCCAAGTCTTTTTCTTTTAAAATCCGGATCGCATCTGAGCCGTTGATCTAAAACGATCTAACGGCTCAGAACTCATCTCCCATGCCTTATATACCTAATACCCAAACCCTAATCCTAAAATCATTCCCCCCCCAACTGCCGCACCCCCCTCTTCTTCTTCTATCTTCCATTGATTCCTCCACCCTAAACTCGTCCAAACTCGGACGAGTTCAACCCCACTCGTCCGTGGTCCCCCTCCCTTCCCCACGTACTCCTAGCCCTAACGAACTCCTGACAAAAATCATTGCACTCAAGTATTTCGTCGATTTGGGACCATTTTCTGATCAAATGGGGACCGTGGATCGATTCTCAATCGATCCCCGCCTTCCATCTGTCCCGATTTGGTTTTCAAAAGGGATTTTGGAAGATTCTCGGATTTTCGAGGTTTGAGAATTTTTCTTTTTGTTTTTTTTTTCCAGGTTTCTTGGGGGAGAGGGTTTGGGGAAGCTTTATATATATTCAGGGTTGTATCTTCTTTGGGGGGTCTTTTTTTTGGCGGGGAGTTTTCTTTTTCCAGAAAAAAGGAAAGATTAAGGTTCTTCTTCGGGTTTTTTTTGGAGAAAGAAATTTGGGGTTCTTCTTCTGTTTTTTTAGAAAAGAAATTTGTGGTTCTGTTTTTGTTTAATTTTTCTTAAGAAATTTTAGATTTCTTCTCTGTTTCTGTTCCAGCGTTTAAAAACAAATAAAAAACCAAAAAAAAAAAAACGAAGAATATAGAGTAGGAAAGGTCACGGACAGAAAGTAGTTTGGAAATTTTAATTTCGTTGGAGTTGAGCCGAGGAAGTTGTTCGATTTTGTGGATTTGGCATTCGAGTGTTCTGGTTGATATTCGCGGTTCGTGTCGCTGTTGCTTCTTGTGAGGTTCGTTTTCTTTTTCTGTCGATTAAGTCGCGTTCTTTGTGATTGTTATAGTACCATTCATGCTCTTTGTGATTGTTATAGTACCGATCTTTCTTTGATATAGTCTAGTTTTGAGTATTGTCGACATATGTTCATTTTCTTGACCTGAGATGGTAATGTATTGTTCTTGAAATCCTATAATTATCATGTTGTTTTTTGGTTTCTTCTGACTTCTGTGCTTTCTTGGGTCCATTTTTAGTCGAGTTTTACAGTTGAGATTCATGTTATTACTAGTTATTTTTAAATGATAAGAAGAAACAAAAAGACATATTCACATGCTTTAGTTAGCTTACTTCTGCCAAAATTTCTTACAATCACATAAAAAGACGCAGAAAGATCATATTAAACAAAATAATTGTGCTGAATGTCTTGCGGAAAATCTTAAAAAACATAGGCCCAAGGAATGTGATGATCGAATCTGGTAAAGTTTTTTTTCTGTTTCTCTTTAATTTCTTCATTACTTATATCTATCATAATAGCTTTCTAGCCTATCCACTTACTACTGCATAAGGTATTCAAAATGATAAGTATGGATACTAGAATTACATAAAAAGAAAATAATGTTATCACTGTGACAAATGAATCTTTTTCTCTGTTATTACATCTTCCCCCATAGTTACCAGAAAGCAAAAAGAAAATATATAATTAGAAAGTTGATCAACTTTAATATACATACAGACATGCTTGAAAATATGAGTCATTATTTATTCATAGATAATTATTTTGGTAGAGGAAGCGATTTGACTGTCTTTATTCCCCTCTATGGCTTGTGCGTTTTTGTGAATGGGGTCGTGGGAGGGGGTTGAACATTAAGGATGAAAGGTTAAGTTTATATTGTTAATTATGTTTGCTTTAATAGTTAATCGGTAGTAGCATGCTAGGCCGTCATCACTCGGGTAGGCAAACTTAGGATCTTTAGTTACTTATGAGGCAAGAGGTCATTCCTTTAGTTAAATTTATCCGGGGAATGCCCCGAAGGACTTGTGTATATTATATTTCGGGGAATTCCCCGAGGTATTTGTATTTGGAGGGCTAAAAGTAAAACTTGTAATATTTTAGTTTTGGTTTTGTTTTCCTTTTATTAGGCGGGAATGACCTTGAACCTCTTGCGTTTTTTTTTTCTCTTCTATGTTTGTTTTATCTCGATTCGAATATTCTAAAAGCCAACTAAATTGAGTATGCAACCGTGATTTTTCACGGGACTCGGGGGATGCCTAACACCTTCTCCCCGAGTCAAATGAACCCCCTTATCCAAATCTCTGGTACGAACTTAACTTCGAGTCCAAGTTCTAAAATGGTGGCCTGACACACCGGAATTAATCGTTAGGTGGCGACTCTAAATCTTACCTTCGTCACTATTAAAAACCTTTCTTTTTTCGAGGTTTTATTAGATCTTTTATTTATTTGAAAGATTTAGTAAAATCTCGCGCAAAAAAGAGGAGTGACATCTCTGGCGACTCTGCTGGGGAATGTGTTCATTTTTGCGGGTTCGAGCTAGTACTTGGTTTTTGTTAGCTTTTAAAATATTTGGTTGAGCTTTATGTTTTATTTATTTATTTATTTGTTTTATTTAATTAAATTATATTTTTATATTTTGTTATTTGCTAGTTGCTTATGTGTTTACTATTTTTGCTTTATGTGTTTACTGCTTTATAACTGTCATCATATGCATTGCCCGGTCATTTCTTTCTGCAACAAGTCTCGTAGCACGCGTCGCGTGCACGAATTCTTTGTCGAGTCACCTTAATTTAGGAGGGGGAGCCGTCGGACGTATGGAGTGGGTGGAAAGCTCGAGCAGCCACCATCGACCATACGCACCCCGAATTGCCTTGTTAGTAAACCCTAAACTTAGGTCAGCCTTTAGGTCACTCTTATTTGCATCATATCATTTAGACCTAGTAGGGCTCGGTCCCAGGTACCGTGTCCCTTTGTAGGAAACTTGTCCAAATTTTGTCAAAATGGGCCCATGGCCCAAAGTGGCATTTTATTCATCCTATGTGCTAAATGTTGCATCTGTGGGGGTAAAAAGGTCATTTGGCAGACCGATGTCTTAGAAAGAAGGGTGAATGAAGCAAATAGGACCCTACTAACATTTTCTTTCACATTATTTTCTGAAAATCGAAAAAAAAAAAAAGAGATTTTACATTTCCCTTTACATTATTTTTTTCGAAAAAAAAAAGAAAAGAAAATCCAAAAGATTTTACATCATTTTTTAAGAACTCAAAAGATATAGTTTTACATTTTTTTCATCATTTTCAAGAAAACAAAGATATAGTTTTTAGTTGCACTTCTCCGAACTACGCGAACCTGATTCTCGTCTTCCGGGCGGGATACGTAGGCAACCCACATAGGGTCCGGTCGTCCTAGTAGGTCTAGGTCCTTGGCTTCCGGGGTCGTAGCTAAATCTTGCATGTTTAGCTACTTTTGGCCATATTGGTCATTTTTGCAAATGAGGGATATTTTGCAAAGGTGGGTCCAGAGTTCAGTGTCCTATCACTCTAGGGCGTGTCCGTGTCAGGTTTGCGTCCCTAGCCACATTTGGCCATATCGGCTATTTTTGCAAAAATAGCGCAAAGTAATCCTTTAAGACCATGATTATTGGGATCATGTAGGCTTCACGTACAATACTTCTCATGCTTAGGGGGTCAACTATGTCAAGTTTGCACTAATGGTCACTTTCAGCCACTTAGGCCAATTTGCAGTTGTAGCCAAATTGTGTATTGCATTTGTCCATTAAGAGATATTGTGGTGTCATAGCAGTGTGCCGAGTCGTTAACCATGTTCCTTTCATTCAGGTATGGACCCGTTGATTCGCTCCAGGGTGCTGATGGTGGTAAAGGTCCCTAAGAAATTGATCAGGTGGTGGAACATGTTTTCTTTGTTGGAACAGCATGAGTTGATGCATAAATTGGGTACTCTAACTTCTCTTCTTGACATCACACCTCGCCCAGACTTAGTGGAGGCGATGCTGACTTACTGGAACCCGCAGAACTTGACTTTTAAATTTGGGGAGTGTGAGATGACTCCTACTCTGGCGGAAATGTCCGGTCTCACCCGCTTAAGTTACGTTGGCAAGAACATGATACTTCCCCGGGACCACTCTAGGACAAGATTTCTCAACGACTTGGGCCTAACAGATAACAAGCATTTAAAGTGCCTTGAGCAATCTTGGATATCGTTGGATTATTTGTTTGCTAGGTTTGGACCGCAGGATAGTTTTGATGTCTTTTGGGATGAATTTTGCACAACCAAAGCAAAATGGCAAAGACGTCGCCTCGAAGCTTTCAGCCTCGCCTTGTTGGGATTACTGGTTTTTCCATTAGATGAGAAGCACATTAGCACCCGTCCGCAATCAGTGGTAACGGCACTATTCCATGAAAAGCAACACAAAACCGTTACCATTATGCTTATGATCTTGGCAGAGTTGTACCGAGCCTTGAGTGAAGTGAGGGGAGGTGTCAGGTATTTTGAGGGAAGTAACCTTTTGCTGCAATTATGAATGATGGAGCATTTGCATACAGCTTCCTTACTTTGTCCCATCGACCGTGCCTTGAGGGATCGGGTGATATGCATTGAGCGTAGGATAAGGTCTCCTAAGTTCACATATCCGATAGGTGTCACAGCTTGGATCGAGTTCCTTGGTTCGAGGACAAACAAGAATGTTTTGTGGGCTTACCTTTGGCTACCTTTAGATGACATTTTGCTAGGATGCCTCATGCAACCTTTCCTGATGCTGATAGGACTCAAGTGCGTCAGACCATATACGCTAGTCCGGGTGATGTGACAGTTGGGTAGACGACAAGAGGAGCCTCCAACTTTGAACCTTCGGAGGTACATCATGAATTTTAGCAAAAAGGTGGTTGACGAAATCAAGTACGTACAATACTGGAACAACGCAAAGAGGATGAGGAAAGATACATTAGTAAAGGATGTTGGCAGACCCGAGTGTACTCATGAGTACTTGATTTGGTTATAGTCCGCCCCACCAGGAGTCAGTACCCCATTGCTAGCACAACTTAGGGGGCGGGCAGTTCAGACATATGATTTTGAGGAAGCATCAGACCCAGACCCTCAGGATAAGTTTGAGTTGATGAAGTCTCAGTTAGCGGAGTTGGCAACAAATGTGGAGCAGCAGGGCCAGTATTTGTTTAGAGTTGGTCTTCAGGAAGCAGGGACACATGCCAGGGTTTTTATTCCTAGCATCGGGGTTTCTCTGCGGGGCATGTTGCGAAGTTTGAGCACGACGGACAACCCAGGACCATCCCAACCAGGACACTTGCATTCAAGAGCAGTTTGAAGACCCATTCTATTCAAAGTGTTTTGAAATTGTCTTATGTTGTCTTTTACTTTCATGTCTTGATTAGGAGTATTGAATCCTTTAGGTAGTGTCAAAGTAATTCATAGTATGGTCAAGCATGTCGGGTCTGCCATTATCGTACTTCCATTGTATATTAACATCAAAAGGGTTTCAAATGAAAATCCCGAATTCTATTTTCCATTACGTTTTCATAACTACGCTTGGTCTGATTCATGAGGGACATGATACGTAGGTAACCTATATCGGGTTCGATCATGCCATTTTGCATCAAAAGAGAAGAAAGTGGTACAAGGTGTTGAAAATTGGGACGATGCCATACGACCTTGCGACCCTCACAGCCATTTTAGAACCATTATCTGTTGTTAGGTGCATTGCACGTAACGTGATATTATTTTCTAATAAATGCACTAACGCTAACATGGTGGTTTTGTGTTGCTGTCTTCTGTTAAACTCTAACTCTTTCAGGAAGGTGGTTAGTTTGTTGACATCCTGGCAAGCCATCCATACTATACCCGGTCAAAACGCCAGACAATCATGGTTAGCAAGGAAACAGACACTGCAGTTGTAGACCCGCCAAGAGAAATTGTTGAGTCAGAATCAGAATTGCAAGAAGAGGTCCGGAGGTTGAAGCATCAGATGGCGGAAATGTACCAAGCATGGATTAGGGGACACCCTCCACCCTCATTCCCCGCCAGCTACACAGAAAATCCCGCCCCCATTCCACCACTCTCTCAATCCCAGATGGCCAACATCATCGATCATTCCCCACAACATGCACCCGGTTTTACCCCTTATCACAATTACCCTGGCACTTCAACTCAAGCCTTCTATGTTCCACCCGCCAAAACAACTTCGCCAGCTGCTCCTATTTTCGTTCCCCCCCCCACAAGCAACACTTCACAGATCTTCCAGTGAACCTGTGTTTCCGGCCCCGGATACTCATTACCATACCCCGGAGCCTACTTTTAAGATCTCGGATCCTTACCCTTACAATCCCCACTTCGAGCAACATGTTGAGATTGATAAACAACCCAAGAGTGCCGAACAGGAAGAAGTGTCCAGAAAGCTGCAAAGTCTGGAACAATCCTTGAGAAACATGCAAGGATTAGGAAATCAAGTGAGTGTGGCATACAAAGATTTGTGCCTGTTTCCTGATGTGCAATTGCCCGCTGGATTTAAAATGCCCAAGTTCGACTTATATGACGGACATGGGGAGCCTGTTTCTCACCTAAGGGGTTACTGCAGTAAGATGAGAGGCGCTGGTGGGAAAGATGAACTGTTGATGGCTTACTTTAGTCAGAGTTTGAGTGGAGCTGCCTTGGAGTGGTATACCCGTCAAGATGGTAGCAAGTGGTATACCTGGGATGATATGGCTCAGGCTTTTGCCCGGCACTTTTAGTATAACATAGATATTGTCCCAGATCGCTTGTCCTTGACCAAAGTGGAGAAAAAGCCAAGCGAGAGTTTCAGGGAATATGGTTTCCGCTGGAGGGAGCAGGCTGCACGAGTCAATCCTCCAATGGAAGAAGAGGAAATGGTTAAGTATTTTCTTCAGGCTTTGGAGCCCACTTACTATGGGCATCTGATTTCAGCTATTGGTAAATCTTTTAATGATGTTGTGAAAATGGGAGAGATGGTAGAAGAAAGACTCAAGTCAAGCAAGATTGTGAGCTATTCAGCTATAAAAGCTACTACCCAAGCAATACAAAGTGGGACAGGGAGTCTGCCAGGGAAGAAGAAAAAGGAAGATGTAGCAATGTTCGTCTCGGGGTCATGGCAAAGGCAAAGAGGTCCACCCCACCAATATACCCATCCACGCCCTCGTCCCCAAACTTACACTCCATATCCATATAATACCCACCCACATTACTTTCCCTCGCCCAGCCCCCAAGACTCAGTCAGACCACCTCAATACTTTGTCCATCATACACAATCATATGCCCAACCCCTTCCCCACCAACACTGGCGTGCTTCTGCCCCACAAAATTCCTACCAAGCTCCACAAAATACTTATCCACCTCCACCCCATTACCAAAACACGAGTGGTCCACATTTCGTCCAAGACCTGAATATAAAAAAGAAAAGCAACAGAGGAAACAGACTTTCACTCCACTTGGAGAGTCTTATGCTAGTCTGTATCAAAGGCTGAGACAATTGGACGTGTTAAGACCCATTGAGTCAAAAATGCCAAACCCTCCTCCCAAAAACCTCGACTACTCCCAAAGATGTGCTTATTGTTCTGATACCCCGGGTCATGACATAGAAAAATGCTGGCATTTGAAAAGAGCAATCCAAGAGCTCATCGATACCAACCAGATTGTTGTCCAGAGTCCAGACGCCCCAAATATCAACCAAAATCCTTTGCCGGCTCATGCCGAGACGAACATGATCGAAGTGGTGTACAAGGATGGAGAACCCAAAAATCGTACAAATCTGTTATGATGATTCGGGCAAGCGAGAACAATTTGGTCAAAGAGTCGAAGGTTACCAAGGCAAAACCTGTACCAATCGAAGGAGCTACAGAAAAGGCCAACCCTATCAATCTGAAGTCACCAGTACTGATTGTGAAAGGGGTATCCAAAGATGTCAAAGAGGCTCCAAAAGTGATAGTACAAGGGGTTTCCAGTAAACCCGCCATGGTCGTGAAAGGGGCTCCCAATACCCCTATTATCATTAAGCCTGTAATCCAGATACCAGTGAGTGACACCAAAGCTGTCCCATGGAATTATAAGAAAGTAATAATGACCTACAAGGGTAAAGAAGTAGATGAAAGTGTGAATGAGACGGGAGGTTTAACCCGTTCCGGGAGGTGTTTCACTCCAGAGGAACTGAGGAAAACGAAGCCATCTAAAGATAACCAGTTGCCAGTAAAGAAGCCAGTCACCGAGAAGGAGGCCGAGGAGTTCTTAAAGAAAATGAAGGGGCAAGACTACTCTATCATAGAACAATTGAGAAAAACACCAGCCCAGATCTCTCTCCTATCATTGTTGATACATTCAGAGGAGCACTGCAGGATTCTAATGAAAATATTGAATGAAGCACATGTCCCTGATCAAATCACAGTGAATCACCTAGAGAAAATAGCTAGTAAGATTTTTGAATCAAACAGGATCACCTTTTCAGATGATGAACTTCCCCTTGAAGGCACGGAGCACAACCGAGCTCTGTATTTGACAGTAAAGTGTGAAGATGCAGTTGTTTCAAGGGTTTTGGTGGACAATGGGTCCAGTACAAATATCTGCCCGTTGTCTACCCTGCAGAAGCTGAAAATTGGTACTGACAGGATTCATTTGAATAGCGTGTGTCCGGGGCTTTGACGGAGGAGGCAAGGATTCTGTCGGAGATATACTGCTTGAAATATCAATAGGCCCAGTTGAATTCACCATGGAATTCCAGGTGCTTGATATAGCCGTCTCCTACAATTTGTTGCTAGGAAGGCCTTGGATCCACGCAGCTAAAGCAGTTCCATCTTCGTTGCATCAGATGGTAAAATTCGAATGGGATAGACAAGAGGTAGTCGTGCATGGCGAAGGAGATCTGCCAATCGGAAATGACACAATTGTGCCGTACATTGAAGAAGATGATGATAAGGGGCCATGGGTATTTCAGACTTTTGAAACAGTG